>LPNX010800648.1:659666-709410 GCA_001517045.1 Pseudotsuga menziesii | reverse complement strand
TTGTATTGGCTAAAATAGTTGCATAATCATATATCTTGATGCAAAAGAATTTTTCATTATGAATATACCTTATGAAATGTTTTTAACCATACAACTAATGCATTTGACTTGTAGGAAAGATCATGTAAAATCACCTACAAGCAAAGAAGGATGAGACTTGTTCCGAAGAACAAGTAATGACAGTTCAAGATGAAGAATAATATGACGAATGCAGCGACATCGTTGATGCAGAACCTTCCAGCCATGAAGAAATAACCAAGAAGAAAGGGAAGGCCAGTTCAAGAAGAATGATGTCTAGGATGCAGTATCGATACGTGAAGGGAAGTTCGTAGTTCCATCATGCAGTAGATGGAAACATCGTGGGATACAAGGCAAGATTCGTAGCACGAGGCATAGACTACAAAGAGACATTTGCAGCCACTAGAAATACACATGACAGGAAGAATCATGTGTGCAAATGAAAGAAGGCCTTGTACGAGCTCAAAAGACACCCATGGGATAACACATACATGAGGAGCTTGATGAAGATCTTAACCTTTGCTACAAGGTTGAAGATGAAAGTCTATAGAGGATGACAAGCTCACTGATGGGTGCGAGAAGAACTTTTGAAAAATTTCAAGATAGATGATCTCGGTATCCAATGGTCCCAGATTGATACATAGAATATTAGTAGCAGAGGAAGCTACTTGTCACTCCGGTACAAAATGTTTCAGTGCATAGAGTACAAAAGACAGAGGGAGTATGATGCTTCAGAGGGAGTGACTGCAGAAGATCCTGAGGTTCGACATGGTACGACAGGATGGATAGATTACTGATGACTCTAGGCTTTATTGAGAGTAAAGCAGATTCCAACCTTTGCTTCAAAATTAAAGGCGGAAGACCAGTGATGCTCCTATTAAATGTCGATGACTTGTCCCTGACAAAAAAGAGGAACTCATTAAATTTGCAAGAAGAATACTTGCTGCCGAGTTTGAGATAAAGAACTTGGGGATGATGCACTACGTTCTAGGCATGGAGGTGTGGACAAGGGAAGTATGCAGTAGAGATCCTGAAGAGGTTCAAGATGATGGACTGCAAGGCCATGACCACACCTATGGCATCAAACCTGAAGCTATTGAGTGTTGCTTCATCAGAGTCGGTTGATGCCACGATGTATCGTCAAATGATATATTCCTTGATGTACCTGACAAATGAAAGACCAGATATTTGCTTTGCTGTAAACACATTGAGACATGTTCACCTGATTGTTGCAAAGCATGCAGTGAGGTACCTGAAGGGTACAGTTGATTATGGGCTCAAGTATCATACGAATCAGAAGATTAACCTGGAGGGTTATGTGGATTCGGATTCGGCAATGCCATTGATAAGGAGCACTTCTCGGTGTAGCAGGAAGCAGTCCTGCGTGGCACTGAGTACAGCCAAGGCAAAAGATGTTGCCACTTGCTATTTGGGAGGTAATATGTTTCTTTTGAAAACTACTATTTGATTTGCTTGATCTGACTTGCCTTTTTGTATGATGCAGAGAGGAGCAGTGAAGCTCTAGTATGTGATCCAGATCGAGATCTCTCGAAAGAGGGAGTTCTAGCATAGTCGGTGAGAAAGGTTGTCTGAGCATAAATCCTAGCGAAGCTCGTAGGTTGCTCAGATATAAATAGACCTATAGGTTGTCCTCGGATGTAATCGGTCCTGGCAAAGCTCGCAGGTTATCCTTGAACGTAATCAGCCCTGATGTGATTCTATGCTAGAAATGGCCAAAGTGAAGTTTGAATACTTCAGGGAGAAGCCTGATGTTCTCCAGATCGAGGTTCCCTCCAAGGGGAAGTGATGAGTCTGTGAGCCATTCTGACATGGTGAGAGGATTAAGTTCCTTCCATGGTCAGATGTAAGGGCTGAGCCATTCTATCATGGTGAGAGGATTTGGTTCCTTCCATGTCAGATGTGAGTGCGGAGCCATTCTGATGTGACTGTCGGATTGGTTCCTACATGATCAGATATAAGTGTTGAATGCCATTCTTAGAATGGAAGCACCTGATCAGTTACCAGGAATACTCAGCTTGGTGCTGAGATGCCATTCTCTGGGAGAATGGAGGCAGCTGGTAAGTTACCAGGAATTCTCAGTCTGGGACTGAGAGCCCTTCTAATGTGGTGTGTTTACACATGGTCGGATGTAAGTGCAGAGCCCTTCCGATGCGATGTGTTCGCACATGGTCGAATGTAAGTGCAGAGCCCTTCCGATGTGGTGTGTTCACACATGGTCGGATGTAAGTGCAGAGCCCTTCCGATGCAGCATGTTTGCACATGGTCGGATATAAGTGCTGAGCCATTCTGGCGCAATGTGTTTACACATGGTCAGATGTGAGTGCTGGGCCTTTTTGACAAGATGAGGTCAGATGTGAGTGTTGGGTGTGCCTTTCGGACAAGATGAGGTCAGATGTAAGTGTTGGGCGAGCCATTCTGACTTAGGGTCAGATATAAGCGTTGAAGAAGACCTACATGGAGGCTAGGCCTACAACCAGCATGAAAAAAGGCTGGCTCTGTAGAACTTCCTGTCATGAGAAGAATGAAGAGATAGCACCATTTGATTGAGATAGCAGAAGCAGTAATGATGATGATGATTCCGTGATGATCCAGCTTTGATGATGATCTAGATCAAGTGATGATCCAAACTTGACGATGATCCAGCAGTGACGATCCAGACTTGATGATGATCCAGCAGTGATGATCCAAACTTGATGATGATCCAGCAGTGACGATCCAGATCAAGTGATGATCCAGCAGTGACGATCCAAATCAAGTAATGATCTAGACTCGATGATCCAGTGATGATCCAAATCCAGTGATGATCCAGACTTGATGAAGATGACTTGACAATGAAGATGACTTGATGATGATCCAGATGATACAGAGAAGAAGACTTGTGCTGATAAATTGTGTCGAGAGAATACCTTCCTAGTTCAAAGGGAGTGTTGATGTATTTGTAACTTCGGAATGTATTCACTTGTATATTGTACCCCGATGTTTATTCCAGTAAGTATCTGTAATGTAATTGAGTCATGTCATGCCTCGATGTTCTGATCGGGAGATTCAATAATGTAAACAAGTCATGTAAAGTCATTGAGGTTAACCCTCCATTGTAAGTCAGGGCAATAGTCCCCACAATTGTGTCAAGGTTAACCCTCCTTGTTGATCGAAGGGCAAAGTCCCCACAGTTGTGGGGCACTAGGGTTATTAAACTCTCCTATAGATGTCGGCTCTAGTAAGTAATTGTTAAGTGGGGCCGACATGTTAAAGTAGACATTAAGTGAACGGAAGAATATAAATAGAGAGTGAGCCTCTCTATTTATTACACACACACTCACTCATTGAGGCGTATGAGTGAGAGAGAAGTAGTTCTCTCAAGTGAGAGAGAGAGAGAGAAGCTGTGGAGATAATCTTTATGTTTTCGGGTTTCACTGCTGCCATTGGTGCTCATTCGATCTCTGAGAAAGTTGCGGGCTTTTCTCTTTTATGGTTTCCCTGAGGAAAATTCTTTGTGTCTCTTGTCGCTTGTGTTTATTGCTGTGCATGTTATTCTCTTAGTTAAAGATCCTAAAATAATGCTAGCTTGAATGATAAAATTCTAACAGTCCCTTGATACACACCGAAGGAAACATTCCTCAACTTTTTGAAAAATTTTACATTCTCTGCTGGAACCTCCCTGTACTTATGCATCTGATCGATGGTATTTGTGAATATGAAGATGGCAATATCAGACTGCTTCTAAAACAATCTCCCTTCACTTCCATTGTTAATCAAAACAGGCACACTCGCTACTGCAAAAATAATTCTCAGGTTCGCAAAAAATGTCCTCTTGCTTGCAAACAAGATAGTTCTATTTGGAGAACTCGGCCTTTGAAAAGAAATCACCTGCAGACATCCCTTGTCAAAGTGGGGTAGTAACATCTAGCTCCATATGGGGACGTCTGCTCTTTGAAAGAATACACGAGAACCTCAAATTCTCTTCTTAATGCAACCCAATAACAGTGCAGTGGGATGGCTCAATTCACATCCAAAACCACATACTTATTACATACTTAAAAAAAAGGCATAAGCCAAAAAATACGGAAATGTAAATGCAAATGCTCATGCAAGAGCTTTATTCTTCCTACCTAACTACTCTATCAGGTGACAAAAGATTATCAAGTGAAATGATAGAGCCAATGGGGCCATCTCAACTCCTTATCAATAATAGAACCTTTTCCCTTGTGTTTGGTCATTAACCAAAACAAGGTCTCATCAAATATGCTGAAAATGTGACCTGGAAATGCCATCAAAGTATGGTTGTCATAACAAACTTCATGCTACAAACGTAAGCCATCTCTCAAATTTTCAATCATATAACACGTTGGAGTGCATGCCTCATTAATATAACACTGAAGAGGGCTGAAATAAGCAATGGGCAGCCCTTCTTCAATCTGACTTTTGTCATTCAAGAGCCTCTCATGAGGCAGATCTGCAATACAAGTGTTATTAATTTCAAAATATACTTGAGGTAGCTTCTCATCTTCAACATGAAGTTGTTCATAAGCTTGGGGCAGCTCCACATCTTCTATTACAGCCGTGTCAGGAGGTTGTTCAGAAATATCTTCAAACAAGGGCCCATGTGACGCTTCCTTAATCAGATCTTCAATGCTATTTTCTTCAGGCTGCTTGCTTTAATATTCAACGTTTTCTTCATGGATCTCCTCTTCAAAATCAGGTTGTGTCTTGGGGAGGAGGGCATTATACTCTTTGGCCAACTACTCAATCTCTTCAACTGTTCCTTCATGCCAATGAAGGTGAAAGTTCTCAAAAAGCTTTGCCATTGAGTCTATGCTTTCATCCCAAAGGTCATTGAACCAATCTTCTGCATCTCCCTCAAAAGTTAAAGCAAATACAATCATGAGATCATCCTCGTGGTAGACTTTGAGATCCGCCATCAACTTGCAGAAAGAAACAATATGATGGATTGTCGAGTCCTCGTAACTTCCAAAGAATTCTGGAACAATTCTAAGTACTCTTTTGTAGCAACCATTAGGAAATCCATGGATACCTAAAAAATCTAGTGGGGTGAAGGCTCTGTGCAAGTGAGCACAAAGTCCTTCTATTTTATCATCCATATTCTCAAATAATGCAGTATTGAATCTGCAACATACATATAGTCATACCTCAACACTGAACTGTGGAGTCGCCAAGGTGAGCTCGAAAGCCTTCTGATTTATGTGTGCTCACCTCTACACCCAAAAAGTCTTCAGATCTGCAAAAGCATAAGGGCTTCGTCCCTTTGTGGAGTCGCCATGTGAGAATCAAGATCTGCAGTATGATCTCCCACAAATGTCAATGAAACATAATCTTCAAAATTCAAGAACTGGACTTTGTCCCCGGCAACAGCTCCGAAAATGTTGTCGCTCCTGACTAGCGTGCGTGTGTCAAAGCCCAAAATTAGGCACATCGGCCCAATGGCAACTTTATCCAGATTTATGCAAGAGGGCAACAGAATCCACAAATAACAAAGATGTTGCGGAAATAACACTTCATTTCATTAATCAAAGAACTGAAACTTGTTTACATACAGAATGGAAATAAACTAGCTAGAGTGCTGGTAGCTTATCTCTGAGAAGAGATGTGGCGGCTACATGCCTCTGAACTCTGTGTTACAATGAGGCTCGAAGGCCTATATATTATTGAGAAACAACAAAAACCCTACACATCCAAAAACCTAACCCTAGGAGGTGAAACGCCAGAATGTGGGCTCCGTTGGGTAACTTGGTACATCAATTTCTCGGGGTCGTAACTTTGGCATACTACCTCCGTTTGACGCACATAATACATCGTTAGAAAGATCTATTCAAGGACTACATCCAAAAATAGCAAATATCAAGCCCGAAATGAACTCATATTTGCCTGACCATTCGATGCCGAAAAAACATCGTTTAGGGCCTCAAAATGGCCCCGAAAGTTTAGGACCTGAAAACTGCCAAAAATAGTAAATTGTGCTACAATTAAGGAAACTGGAAAATTGAAAGAAACAATGGTGGGGGTCCAAGTGGAATAGGCGGGTGGCCACCAATATCCTCCTGGATCATAACTGCAAAAAGAGCAGCCACTGTCACCACACTCCTCTCTTCCTCGCTTCAAGTTGACCCTTCTCCAACTCAAGGGGGCCTTCCCTAAGGTTAAGATCACTAAGGCAGGAAACAATGATGGACAAGGTGAATAGAAGAGGCTGCCTTAGAGAAATGGTTGTAGTATAATAGGTAATTGACTATTGATGGGAAAGAGGGAAAGATGAAACCTCACAAATGGACCAATGTTGGTATACCTAAAGGGAGAAATGGAGTCAAAAGAGAACCAACGAGGGCCTTGTGTCAAAGGTGTAGCTACTAGATTTTCTTCCTCCTAATTGCGGAAGATGCGCTATGCAAACAAAAGAGATACTACACAATCAAACTAGATAAAATGTAAACATCAATACCCGTGTATGCACACTCACAAAGGGAAAAGGCTAGCAACTGCTAGGATTTTCACCTTCCAATATCCGTTTATGGTCTCCAACGCAAACATAGAAAGGAAAAATGGCCTCTAACAACAAACGCTCATTCATACAAGTTCACGCCACACATCACAGAGAGTGCTCAACTGAAAAAACCATGAAACCCAAAAAAGATATGTTTTCTATTAATCTCTGGGGAAAAATCCTCCCGGTTTTTCTATCATTACAATGAAGAAGACTTGCTTCTTTTATAGAACCAAAAGCCATTCTCATGCTTCTAAATGAAATAATAATAATAAAATAAAATAAAAAAGATAAAGCGAATCCTAGATCCACTTTTTCCTCAACTTAACTAAAGAGTAACTACCTCTTTGTTAAAAGCAATCTAATTTGACTACATTAACTACATGTTTCCTCCTCCAAAAAGGTGGACAAAATCGTGGGACTAGCCCAACCGCTACATGTCAAATTAATCAAGATGCCAATCAATGTAATCGACCCCACTTTAAAAACAAGTCGATGTCTCCAAGTGGATACCTCCTGAAAGTTAGAAAGCTGAAACTGTAGCTGCCCACAACTTGACTGTCAAAGGAGAACACGGACCCGAGCCAAGCTCCACTCTTTGGTTGTCAAGAAAAACCTTGTTTAACGTGAGGATACCCCAATATGGTATTATTCTTTGCAGTTATCTAAAACACCGGTCTCCATTTGGCATTCGGCTATCAATAGGAGAAAAGAGACTGTCTTCTAATCACCAAGTTTCCGTGACTTGGTTGCCAATCAACATGTCACCTCGCTGAAACCTAAGTCCCCATGTTGAGTTTAGTCGCAGAGTGCGGATGATGTTTAGTTCTGACACCCAAACGAGACAAAAAACAAATATCAGCATCAAATGAGTCGAATGTTAATGGTGACAAGTCTGCACTCCATGACTCAGCTACCAATTACTAACTTTTAGTTGGAGCTACGGGCTATTCCACAAAAAAAATCGCGAAATTTTCTCTGACGGGCAATTTGCACGGACAAATGATGATCATCATTCAATCAATGGATCGCAAGTTGTTTCCCCCTCAAGTCACATGATGCGTGGGTCAAAAAACCAGTCGCTCCAAGACCCGTCAGCCATTTAAAATACTAGCAGATCCCATCTAAGAGGGGGTTCCCATTGCTGGCACGATTTCGAGGCATGAAGTGTTGAGCTCCATAAAAACGCATGGCATGACTGGAGAAAATCTCGGGTTCAACTTCTCAAAACACAAAAAAAAATTAATTGCGCTAAGTGATGCGTGGATAGGATTTGAACAACAATCACCCATTTGATCAGCGCTCCATCTGAATTGGCGAGTGTGACCCACAGCCACTAACATCAGGTCCACTACCTTGTATTTTGGCTGCCAAATGACCATCCTCATGATCTCCGATCAAAAATAAAAACTCTGTCGCATGCTCTGTTTTCAGGATTTGTTGTGTATGTATCCATGGAGACCCCTTGATATGCTGGTGGCAAAAGGTACCTCAATCGTTGGGTTTATCATGAAATTCATTCTCACGCAAACGCTTGAATTTTCACTCGGACTGTTGTCGGTCGTCAATGTGAGTGGACTCTTTAACATTCAGCGTGCTCTATATGAACTTTGAAGTCCCTCGATACACACCGAAGGAAACACTCCTCGACTTATTGAAAAAATTTACATTCTCTACTGGAACCTCCCTGTACTTATGCATCTGATCGATGGTATTTGTAAATATGAAGATGGCAGTATCATACTACTTCTAAAACAATCTCCCTTCACTTCCATTGTTAATCAAAACAGGCACACTCGCTGTTGGAAAAATAATTCTCAGGTTCACAAAAAATGTCCTCTTACTTGCAAGCAAGATAGTTCTGTTTGGAGAACTCGGCCTTTGAAAATAAATCACCTGCAAACATCCCTTGTCAAAGTGGGGTGGTAACACCATCCTTGAATATTTGTTTGTTGTCCTCGAAGATATGCCCACAGTCCTTCACATCGTTGATCCAAAAAGGGAAGATCACTCGCCTTTCTATGTCTCTCTTTTAGTTGATAATTTTCTCCTTCATAACTACATGTTAGATTTGGGTGCTTCATCAAACGTAATTACAAGGAAGGTAATGGAACAATTAAATCTAAGGATCACACGACCCTACCACAATGTTTGTGCAATGGATGCAAGAGAAGTTGAAGTGGTATGGATGATCTTAAACCTACATGTAAAATTGGCCAAGTATCCTGACATCGATATGGCAATGGATGTTGTAGTAATCGATGTACCAAATAATTGGGGAATGCTTTTATCCAAGAAGTGGACTGCAACTCTAGGTGGACACATCCAGATGGATTGGACATACGCAACTATACCTGCATCAGAGAACACTAGGGTTATACTTCACAAAGCAAAGGAAAGGAAGCGGCATGTAGAAAATCCTAGAAGCCTCGAAATGAATTTGTGCATTGCACTGACAACTTTGGAAACTATGCCATTATGTCCAACTTCATGGCTCCCATTAAAGAAAATATTAAAAATGAAAAGATAGATGAAGTTTGGCAAATGTACTTTAACGGGGCTTATTCTAAAGCTAGAAAGGGTGCGGGCATCGTAATTATTTCTCTTTCTAATAAAATCTACAACTTTGCTTTTAGATTGGAGTTTGAAGCACCAAACAATGTGGCTGAGTATGAGGCATTGTTTCTAGGATTAGAGACTGCTAAGGACACGGACATAAAAATGTTAAACATAAAAGGTGATTCAGACTTGGTCATCCTCCAACTTAAGAATCAATATCAGTGTAAAAGTGATAGACTAAGGAAGTATAGGAATTCTATATGGGACATCATGGACTAGTTTGATGCACTTAATCATCAACAAATGCCTAGGGAAATTAATGGTTTAGCGGATAAGTTGGCAGTAGCAGCATCCACCCTCCAACCTTCGAATGAGATGATTAATAGGAATGGTAAAATGGAAATCAATTTCAGGCCTTCAATTCCTGATAATGTAGATCACTGGGAGGTATTTAATGATGATAAACAACTCTTAAGATGCATCCATAATCTCGAGGAATTTGAAGGTTGTGAGATCAGTTATCAGCAGGAGGGTAAAGAGTATCAGGAGTATGAGAATAATTTGAGAAATCACATTCCAAGTAGCCTTATAGCTTTTGAGAAGTTTTTGGACAGACAGGATCGCCATAAAATAAAAAAGAGTCAATAAAAATTGCGGAGTATGTGGAAATAAATATAGGTACAAACAAAGACCCCAAGTTAATAAAAATTGGAAAAGGTACTTTGGAAAAGGAAAGGAACAACTTAATCAATCTAATCAAAGATTATAGAGATGTGTTGGCCTTTAGCTATGATGAACTTAAAGCTTATCGGGAAGACATGTTTCAACACACTATTCCCCTTAAAGAAAAGGCTAAAGAGGTCAAACCTTTCTGACTAAAACTTAAGAGAATAAATCCTAAGTTGGCCCTATTGTTCAGAAAGAGTTACAGAAGATGTTAGCAGCATGGATAATAGCACCTACAAGACATTCATCGTGGTGCTCCAATTTAGTTGTTGTTAAAAAAAGAATGGGTTAATTGGAATATGTATAGATTTTAGGAATCTAAATACATCGTGCCTAAAGGATAATTACCCATTGCCTGACATGGAAACATTGCTTCAAAGAGTAACAGGTTCAGGAATGATGTCCATGTTGGATGGCTTTTCTGGATATAACCAAGTGTTAGTAAATAAAGAAGATCAACATAAAACAACATTCACCACACCTTGGAGCACCTATAAGTTTTTAAGAATGCTTTTTGGCTTCTTAAACGCAGGTGCCACTTTCCAGAGAGCCATGGACTTTGCCTTCAAAGAACTCATAGGCAAAGTGATTGAAATCTATCAGGATGACTTAACTGTATTTTCGAAAGAAAGCTCTGACCACATAAGTCATCTCAAGAAAGTATTTATAAGATGTCGTCAATACGGAATTTCCTTAAATCCTGCCAAGTCAATCTTTGGGGTTGACGAAGGCAAGTTGTTGGGGCACATCATTTCCAAGGATGGGGTCAAGATTGATCATGAACTAGTAGAATCCATTAAGAAGGTCTCCTTGCCTTAGAACTTAAAAGCTCTCCAGTCTTTTAATGGTCAGATAAATTTCATAAGGAGATTCATCCCAAACTTAGCAATACTAATGAAACCTCTACAAAAGTTATTGAAGAAAGATGCAAAATTTGTGTGGACGAATGAAGGGAAGGATGCTTTCAGAAATATCAAAGATGCTATATCTAGATCACCTGTCTTAATTAGTCTGGATTACTCCAAAGAGTTTCAAATTTTCTCTTTCGCCTCGGAAGACACCATTGCTGGTGTTTTGCTTCAGAAAAATAGTGAAGGACAAGAACAACCTATAGCCCTTATGAGTAGAGCCTTGCAAAATTCAGAATTGAAATATACTTCCATGGAAAATCAAGCTTATGCTCTTGTCAAGTCCCTTAAACATTTTAGAACTTATGTCGGATACTCTAAAATCATTGGGTATGTACCCCATGCAACTGTCAAAGATATCATGTCTCAACACGATTGTCTAGGCATCAAGGGTAAATGGGTTTCAAAAGTTCAGGAATATGACTTAGAAATAAAACCCACTAAGTTAATTAAGGGACAAGGACTCGCAAAGATGTTGACTCAAGGGAATGAGAAAGCCTTAGGAATAATTTTCCAGAACAGTAATCCAGAACAAAGTGTATCAGACGAGCTTCAGAGATTAGAGCAGCAACCTTGGTTTTCAGACATCATCTTTTTCCTTCGTAAGCTTACATGCCCTTATCACCTACTTGGCCATAAACTTAGAGCATTAAGGTTAAAAGCAACTAAGTATTGTTTAATGAATAATGGTTTGGGTTGGAGAAACCTGAATGGCCTAATACTTAGATGTGTTGATGAACCTCAGTCCTAAAGACTCATGGTTGAGTTCCATGCAAGATTTTGTGGTGGACATTTTCCAGCAAAAACAACCGCCCACAAAATCCCTAGAGCAGGTTACTATTGGCCGAACCTTTTTTCAGATGTGCATAAGTGTGTCAGAAGTTTCCCCCAGTGTCAGTTGTTCACTGGGAAGCAAAAGATGAAAGCTTTGCCTTTAAAACCAATAGTAGTCCAAGCCCCTTTTCGGCAATGGGGGCTTGATTTCATCGGTAAGTTCAAAGACAATTCAAGCAATGGTTATTCTTGGATACTTACTGCCACATATTATTTCACTAAGTGGGTAGAGGCAATACCCACCAAGAAGGCAACCGATGTTGTAGTCATGGATTTCCTAGAAGATAGATTATCACAAGATTCGGTGCGCTAGTCAAAATTATCACAGATAATGGCCCATATTTCAGTTCTGCAAAGATGTCATATTTTTGCTCCAAATATGGCAATGTCTTATCACATTCATCCAACTATTATCCTCAAGGAAATGGTCTAGCTGAGTCAAGTAATAAAAACTTAATGACCATAATCAAGAAAACAGTTGGTGATAACAAGAAAGCGTGGGATAGCAAGATTAAGTATTTCTAAAAAATCTTCTCCAATTTCCATATCTTGGACGCTCGTTTCATCAAGTTCTTCAACCTCTGGAATAGGTGTCCTCCTGGATCTAAAGTATGTCGAGTCTTCATCAACAGTTATATCTCTACTGATGTCGATCTTCTTGAATCCTGGGTAGTATATTCAGTAGGCCTTTGATGTATCACTATATCCTACGAATATACCCTTCCTCCCAGAAGGATCGAGCTTGGTCCTTTTCTCCTTTGGGATATGTATGTACACCGGGCAGCGAAATATCCTCAGATGGTTGACTTCTGGTTTCTCTCCTAAGAAAGCCTCTTCAGGAGTCTTGTTGTCAAGTACTCAATGAGGAGTACGGTTATGTACATACACAGTTGTTCTTGTTGCCTCCGCCCAAAGGTGCATAGGAAGGTCGTGGTCATGCAGCATAGCTCTTGCTGCCTCCATGATGATTTGGTTCTTTTGTTCTGCAACCCCATTCTGTTGAGGATTACATGGAGTGCTCAACTCCCTCTTAATCCCAGACTCTGCAGATTTCCTTGAATTCTTCCGAAGTGAATTCTTCGCCATTATCTGAACATAGATTCTTGATCTTCCTATCAGTTTGATTCTTGACCAAGGCTTTATTTTCCTTGAACTTATTGAAAACTTCACTTTTCCCTCTCAAGAAATATATCCAAGTCTTACGTGAGAAATCATCTATAAAGGAAACATAGTACACATACCCGCTTAATGAACTGGAAGACATGGGTCCACATACATCCGAGTGTACTATCTCCAGTATTCCTTTGGCCTTGCTCTCACTGTTGGGAAATGTCTTCTTCGCATTCTTTCCTTGTGCACATCCTTTGTAAATTCCTTCATGGTTTGGTTGGATCTCTGGAAGTCCTGAGACTGCTTTGCTTGCCATTGGTAGTGCTCTGTAGTGCACATGTGCAAGCCTTTTGTGCCATAGTTCACTTGGTTCAATTAACTCATGAACTAGTGCTTGTTCAGGCTATCCCTTTAGCTTATACAAGCCTTCATCTTCTTTTCCAATCACTATTGCATCCTCTATTGTCTTTCCTCTAGGCCACATCAGAACTTGGCCATCGACAAAAGCAACCCTAATTACTTTTGCATCTAGTGCAAAAATGGAGAGAAGATTCTTCTTCAATCGTACAACATATAGCACATCCATCATCTTTAAGGATTTCCCGGAGTCAAGCTTATATGAAGCTTCTCCACTCCCTTTTATGGGGTATTGATAATCATCCCCAAGTTTCACCTTGTGAGGTGACTCATGTTCAGACATATTAATGAATGATTCCTTGTATCCCATCATGTGTTTAGAAGCTCCACTATCCACAAGCCAATCATTGCTCCCGGTGAGATAGTGCCACTAAGTGTTGAGATTAGCACATACTCTTCATCTGAATCAACCTTTTCTCGTCTGAATCTTTTGTTTGTTGGTTCATCATCTTCGACAATATGAGCATGGTGTCTCTTTTTCCTGATGGGACAATCTCTTGCAAAGTGTCCCTTTTCATCACAAGTATAGCATCAAACATTGGAAGGATCTTTCTTGGTCTTCTTTTGTTTCTAGTTCCTCTTCTTGTTGTGATGAAAGTTCTCCTTCTTCTCCTTCTTCCTAAAGTTCTTCCTGGTGTGAACTGTGAGAGCTTAATCTTCAGTTGCTCCCATCTTCTCTTCTCTTGTCATGAGTCGAGCTTCTTCGTGTGCACATTCTTCTCGGAGTTTGTTGAAAGAGATCAGTCTCCTTCTTGCATAAATTCCTTGAATGAATGAGTCCCATGATCTAGGGAGCCCATTCAAGGTGGTCATCACAATTTCTCCTTCTTCGACATTCTCTTCAACTGCTTCAAGTTGTTCTTTGATTTGAGCAACCCTTGTGAAGTAAGATTGTATAGTCTTGGAGTTTTGTATCTTCACATTTTTCAATTGGTTCCTCAAAGTCATCTTTTGGTTGATGTTCTTTCCTTCGAACATCTTCGTCAAAGCATCATACACTTCCTTCGGTGTCTTGAATGAAGACACATGGTAGCTGAGGTGATCCTTAATAGAATCTGCAATGATTCTCTTAGCCTTAGCCATGCTTCTCTTATGAGCAGCCTTAGCCTCATCACCCTCTCGTCCTGGAACTTCTCCAATGATGTACTGATCCAAATCATTCTCTTCAAGAATCAGGGAGATTTTGTATTTCCATGCCCGAAAGTTATCAACCCCTCCAAGCTTGTCCTCAAGTTGAGTATGATGAGTCATCTTTTCAAATAAGAACCTCAAATGGAAATAGCAAAGATTCAGATCTTATCGACTTTAGGTGTCCGACTTGGTTCCGGAGCTCGCTGACCTAGGGTTTGTAAGAGAAACCCTATTTTTCCAAACTTGGAGTTTGGGAATTCTGTTTTGACAGAAAGATGCACCTCCTTGAGGCAAGTTGCTCAGTAAGGTCACTTTCTGAAGACTAAGGTGGGAAGCATCCAAGACTTGAGGCCCTAGTTTCTCAACACCAGTGACAGGGTCAAAAATGAAACTTCGTCAAATCTGAAACTGCTTCCACCAAAAGATGCGCCCTACTGAGGCGAGTTAGCTTGGTCCTCTTTTCTTGATGATCTGTGGAGCGAACACCTTGAACTAGGAAGCCCTAGTTTTCGCAATTGCATAGTGCCTTCTTTCAGAGAGGCTTTGATACCATGTCAGTTTTTTTACATCTGATTAGCTTAATTAGGATCTTTGTTGAAAGAATAACAAGTACAGCTAGATGCATAAGATATAAGAGATACACAAGACACAAAGATTTTCACCGGGGAAACCATAAAGGAGAAAACCCCACAAACTACCTCAGAATAGTGAGATGATCAAAACCAGTAATAAGAAGTATTCAGCAGCTATCTATCTCTCTTCCCTTTGTTTCTCTTTCTCTCTCATGCAAACTTGAGAGTGTAAGGTGTGTATAAATTAGGGAGGGCGCCTCCCTATTTATACTAATCAAATGACTGACCAAAAACATGATTGGGGCGACTTGTCTCCCTAGCAGGGTCAACTTCTCCTAGAGAGACTCCAAATACACATTACATGATGTTACACTGGGGACTATTGCCCCAACTTACAATGGAGGTTGTACCTCAAGGTCTAGACATAATTAAGACATCCTGCAAGGAGGTAAACACATCTCCAATGAGGGTACAACAACATATAATGATAATATACATCAGAATATCTTCTGAAGTTACAAATACATCAACAATAATCAGACCCTCATATGAGCTAGACCCCTTTTGGAGATGAAATTGGGGTCTCCTCTCCTTCCTTGTTTGATTCAAAGGCCTCTAGGTCACCTAAAGCTTGGAATCAATTGAAGCTAAAGGAATGAACCTTGGAAACTTATTGGATCCTAGGATAAGCGAGTTATTTTTTCCTTGTCCATCACACCTACCTAACTTTAATATGGCTATCTTGTTCAAATTGCTTCACGTGATATGATCTTCCATTATGAGGAGTTGGATTCAAGGCCTAGTGAGGGTAGTTCAATGAAGGAGAAGAATGGCTTGTCAATAGTTCTTTGCAAAGTACCCATATGCACAATAGCTATTACATTTCAAGGAAAGCTACTTCCAAGCAAATACATGCACAAGGATATCAACACCCATTTGGTTCTAATGCATCAATGAAATTGTTGATTAAAGTTGTCATTGATGCCAACACTTCCTTGTGAGGGTTTCTGGTTGTCGTGGTGCCCTTTGTGAAGCCCCAGAGGGTTAGTGTTTGGTTTGTGTTGTCTGCGGTTATCTGTGACAAAGGAGCCCTTTTGACTTTGCCCAAGCCCATCATTAAAGCCCTTGGAGGCTTTAAGACAATTGAAAAAGCCTCTGTTACCCAATGACTTGGTTAAGTGCCCTTCAACTGTATCTTGGTCCCATTTGAGTCATTTGTCGTATCCCTTGCTCTTGGTTGTCTTTTGTTGTCTCTATGTTGCTTGGCATGCTTGTACTTGTTATGGTCTCTTTGTTTGATGATGTTGATACCCTACATGTACCTTCACATATAATAGTTTAGTCCTCAAGCCCACATGCCTGAATCTTGGAGCCTTTACTTTGTTATGTGTTGCCTCCTTTCACACACCTGGGGGGGTCGTGGCAGAAATCTTCAAGCCGCTCAGTGTGTTTTTGGGGGCAAGTCTCAAGTCAAGGTTGTCACCTTCTTCTTGACTCCTCTGTTGAGGCCAACTCCTAACGAAGCCAAGGGGGGTAGACCCTATTAATTGCTGAGGCTCTTAGGGCTTTAGTGATTTAAGTTAATGAAATAAGTCACTTAGGATTTTTGATAAATGAATTCAACACAAGATATTTGCAAGATTTATTACACCACAACAGCATGCAGATTAATACTTGATAAGCAAACGTGTGGAAGCTTATGATAATATCAGAAATAGACCAGTGCCAAATAATGGAGTCCATAAAATTAAAATGTTGTTGAAATGCGAAAAGGATGTTGCAAGTGCTTGTAATGTCCTCTTCTGCTTAGGCATTGAGGACCAACCTGCTAACCTATGTGACTCCTGTGGGTTCGGGTGGGTACTGACAGTTAGGGAATCAACTGAAGACTGATGACATCTACAGAAAATCTAGGGCATCAATATTATATCACCATTGGGTCGAAGAGGGCCACCGACATGCATGACATCTAAGCATTATTTAATGATGCATGCATCCGATTAAGTCTCCATGCGCATGCATGCAAGTCAACTGAAAATTAGAAGTTAAAGTGACCTAATTAGGTCAAAAGTTAGGGTTTTCGCAGTTGAAAGTTATAAAAGAAAGATAAAGTGAATGGAGACTTTACTTTTGATTATTATATGATTTTAGAGCTCTTGAGCAGCAGCACAGCGTGCAGCCACAGCAGTTCCGGTTGAAGACGCCGTCTTCAACTAACGGGGTTTCGACAGTGAGATATCTGCCCTAGTTTCATCCAGGGTAAACCATCCAGGTTCACCATCCTCTCTTCAATTTATTCATTCCTTTACAGTTATCCAATATCCATCAGAGATTGTTTGCAAGGGCACGTGTGCAGTCGTTAGGGGGTTTTTAGCTGGAAAACCCCAAATCATTCATTGGGTCCTCAGATCTCAATTTACCTTTGGAACCCAGGCACCATTCTCATCATCGGTATCATACCCCAGTAACCGATGATTATCAGATCCGTTCTTGCTCATCCGGAGCAGTTATCAGCAATTTTGGGATCAAGGGGGCGTGAGCAACTAAACCTCCAGATCAATTCGTTGGCCTGCCTAGAGACCTCAAAACTTCCGCATGTGTCAGGCATCCTCTCCGGCACGGGAAGACTACCACTCCTGCAAATTCTCAGCTTCAACGAACACCTCCTTCACTGAAAACGTCACCCTTAGCTGATTTTGGGTTCGTGCTGTTGGGGTATCACCGAAAGCAAAAGGTACCAATTCATCTCCAGATCGGCTCTTGATGCATGCATATTTTCTCAGGAGCATTTCAGGCAGCTTATCAGTGGTAAGTGTTACATTCTATCCTGCAAAACCTAACCCTAATTTCAGCTATAAAATAGGGAATTTTTGCATGGTAGTTTGCATGCCTGACTATTTTAGTAACTTTGCATAGAAATAGAAAATATCAGTATTTGGGATATTACAGTGGTATCAAAGCATGTTCATTGCCAACTGTGGGCTTGAACATGAGAAGTAGATGAATACAAAAGAGGATACTTTTAGGATAGAAAAAGAAGGGGTAGGTACACGGAGGACTTTGAGGATATCCAACTAGAAGATACCAACTCAGACATGGACCCAACAGGTATACACTCTGACAGGGGAAAAGGAACAGAAGAAGATGAGGACAGAATGGAGTTTCGCAACTTAGTATCTGCATTGCAAGACTTAGCCAAAGGGCAAAAAGATGTACTCAATGCAATCAACAGATTATCGGCGAAACCAGAACTAGGTAACAACAGTACACCTCCCTCACCAATAGACAGAGAATCTACAAGCAGCAGTGGGAAGGTTGCATGCACCAATATACAGAATACACATCACATATATAGCAGACCTTCCAACAGGCCTACTATGCCTCACTTCTTAGCAGATGCAGTAGGAGGTCCAGTCATGCAAGTAGAACCTAGCGAACCCTTTGGGGCTTATTTGCAGGAAAACAGGGACTTGGGGTATGAGTTTCATCCAGCCATGTCTTTTTCAGATTTTTGCAACATGAAGAGTAGGAACAGGCCCAAGAATTTCAACAAGGGATTCAATCATAACTATGAGTTGCAGAAAACCTTAGGTAGGTTGACCATCCCAAACTTTGATGGGACTCGCGGAGGTTCACCAAGGATATGGGTTCAAAAGTTGGATACCTACTTCCAACTCAATCCCATGACAGAGACAGATGCCATTAAATTGGCTACACTCCACCTGGACGAAGAGGCTCATGAGTGGTGGTATCACGGATTAGTGACATTGGGTCACAACACCATTCACTCCTATGGTGAGTTCACTCAAAAACTCATGGAGAGGTTCGACAAGAAGGATCTAGAGATACATTTCAGAGAGTTGGCTCAACTCAAACAGACAGGTAGCGCAGAAGCCTTCATCTCAGAATTACAGAGGATAGCGGTCATGGTAACAGATGTGTCAGAGAGCAGGTTGACCATGTTGTTCACTGAGGCCCTAACAGAGCCACTACGGGGATGGGTGAAAGCCTACAAACCCCCCACTCTACAAGATGCCATTAGCAGAGACAGAGATCTCCAATATTCAGTTCCGAAGAACAGGTTCTCTTCAAAACCAACTTTCCAATTAGGGACAACGACAAGAAACCTTTCCAGCAGGATTTTCCCAAGAAAACATGGTTAGACGAGGACACTAGGAAAGATTTGAGGCGAAAGAAATTATGTTTTACTTGTCAAGAACCATGGGTGCCAAGACACAGGTGTGCAGGGAAGGCAAAGGCTCACTACATTTAAATGTATTCGGACAGTGACGGGGAGGACTATGAACAAGAGGCAACAGAAGAACTACGAGCAGCAGAGGAAGAATCACTCTAGGGTGATACACCAGAGGGAGTCATTGCTACGTTATCTAGAGTACCGTGATTCCATACTCTCAGGGTCAGAGGAGTAGTACAGGGCCACATAGTGGGAGTATTGATTGATCGAGGAGCAACCCACAATTTCATTGACTCCGCTTGGGTATCCAAGAGGGGTATTCAGACAGAGAAGTTCGAAGGATTTACTGTAGCGGTAGCCGGGAACTCCAACATCGAGTGCAACTATTGGATTCCAAAATTGAATGTCACATTAGGCAACTACCAGATGACAGATTCATTTTATGTAGTAGATGTGGCAGATACTCATGTAGTATTAGGTGTTCAATGGCTTTATTCAATAGGGAAATATACTACAAACTACCGAGCAATGGAAATGGAATTCCAGGGGCCAGATGGAAAAAGGGTAGTTTTGAGGGGCATGAACACTTATCCCCCAAAACCGGTCTCTTCACAGAGAATGGAGGCAGTACTCAGACAAGATGACATAGAATGAGCTGCAAAATGTTTTATCACCTTTAGGAAACCTCCAGAGAACAGCACACAACACCCAGGTGATATTCAGGCCTTATTACAGAAGCATGAAAAGGTATTTCGGGACCTTCCAGCAAGTAGACCGCCAGACAGGGGCTTTGAACACATCATTGAGCTAGAGGAGGGGACACATGCAGTCATCACCACTCCTTATCGGCATCCCAAAAGATACAAGGATGAGATCAAGAAGACGATCAAAGAATTGTTGGAGCTTGGTTACATTTCGCCCAGTTCCAGCCCCTTCGCATCATCAGTGGTCTTGGTCAAGAAGAAGGATGGTACACTACGAATGTGCATCGATTATCGAGCACTCAACAAAAATACCATCAAAAATAGGTATCCTATCCCTAGGATTGATGAACTCAAAGATTGATCTTCGCTCGATGTACCGTCAAATCCAAGTAAGGGACCAAGACATCTCTAAAACAGCTTTTCGTTGTCACTATGGTGACTATGAATTCCTGGTCATGCCTTTTGGACTTACCAATGCTCCAGCCATTTTCCAGTCATGCATGAACCATACTTTCAGAGTTCAGTTACGTAATTTTTTGCTAGTATTCTTTGATGACATCTTGATTTACAGCAAAACATAGGAGGAACATCTGAAACACCTGGACGAAGTATTGAGCATTCTAGAAGAACACTCGCTTTACGCAAAAATGTCCAAGTGTGAATTTGTCATGAAGGAAATGTTGTATCTAGGGCACATAATCAATGAGAAAGGAGTACAGGTTGACATGGAGAAAATCTGAGCTATCCGAGATTGGCCTACACCAAAAACAGTCACAGAATTGAGAGGCTTCTTAAGCCTTTGCACTTATTACCAAAGGTATGTTAAGCGATTCTCCCAATTCGCCGCACCCCTCACAAATCTCACAAAGAAGGGGGCATTCACCTGGACAGAATTAGCATAGAAAACTTTTGAGGAGATGAAAGTCATTATGAGTTCTTGCCCAGTTTTAGCATTACCAGACTTCTCACAACCATTTGTAGTAGAATGTGATGCCTCAGGGGAAGGGCTAGGAGCAGTATTGATGCAAAACCATCACCCTATTGCATTTGAGAGCCGAAAACTAAAAAACTACGAGCACCACTACTCCATATATGACAAAGAAATGCTATCTATCTTACATGCTCTCACGAAGTTCAAACAGTACCTGGTGGGCAGCAAGTTCAAAATCAAGACAGATCATAACAGCCTCAAGCACTTCTTAGAGCAGAAGGAACTGAATGAGCGCCAACAGAAATGGGTCAGTAAAGTACAAGAGTACGATTCAAGATAGAGTATGTAAAGGGTAAGAATAATATAGTAGTTGATGCATTATCCCGGCGACCCGCTTCATTATCTCTCATGAGTATATCTACAGATTGGAGGGCTCTTCTCTTAATAGAATACTCCAAAAATAAATTCGCTTACGAATTATTGGATGGACAGGTTCAGAATGACAGGTACAGAATTGTCAATGACATCATCTATTACAAGAGCAAGATATACCTCGTACCAGAATCAGCTATAAGAAAGGAAATCATACAAGTGGCACATGACTCTCCACTATCAGGACATCAGGGTTTCTTGAAGACCTACAGGCAGATCCGAGAAAGGTTCTCATGGAAGGGCCTCAAGGGGGAGGTTATGCAGCACGTGCGGGAATGTAGATATGTCAGCAAAACAAGATTGAGCACATCCATCCAGCAGGGTTGCTTCAACCACTACCGATTCTGGAACAGAAGTGGGAAAGTATCTCCATGGACTTCATTACAAGATTACCCAAGGTCCAAGGGCGAGATTGCTTATATGTTAAGGATTGATCGACTAACCAAATTCGCACATTTCTTCTCTATATCATCTGATTACTCCACAGCCCAGGTAGCTTAGTTATTTTTCAGGGATGTCTTCAGGTTACATGGGTTACCTAAGACCATTGTCAGTGATCGGGACAGCAGATTCACAGGTGCCTTCTGGCAGGAGCTATTCAGATTAGTGGGGACCGAGCTTGCTACCAGCACAAGTTATCATCCCCAGAGTGATGGACAAACCAAGATCATCAACAAGTGGATTGAAGGATATTTGAGGAACTATGTAATAGGGCAACAACAAACTTGGATTAAATGGCTACACTTGGGAGAGTACTGCTACAATACTACCTAGCACATGTCTATTAGGATGACACATTTTAAGGCATTATATGGCTACGAGGCCTTGGACTATGCAGATTTAGCATTCGGAGACAGCAGGGCTCCTAAGGCAAAGGATTGGATACAGGACAGTCAGGATATTCTTAAAATCCTGAAAGAGAACTTACAGACAGCCCAGAATCATCAGAAGTTGTATGCAGACAGACACAGGGTTGAGCGGAGCTTTGAAGTAGGAGATCTGGTATACTTATGGCTCCAACCCTACAGACAGTCTTTACTTTAGAAGAAAGGAGCGAAAAAGTTAAAACCTCGCTTCTACGGACGCTACAGAATAATCAGGAAGGTGGGAGAAGTGGCATATGAACTAGAACTGCCACAAGAGAGCAAAATTCACAATGTATTCCATGTGTCCAACCTGAAAAATCCTGAAAGAGAACTTACAGACAGCCCAGAATCATCAGAAGTTGTATGCAGACAGACACAGGGTTGAGCGGAGCTTTGAAGTAGGAGATCTGGTATACTTATGGCTCCAACCCTACAGACAGTCTTTACTTAAGAAGAAAGGAGCGAAAAAGTTAAAACCTCGCTTCTACGGACGCTACAGAATAATCAGGAAGGTGGGAGAAGTGGCATATGAACTAGAACTGCCACAAGAGAGCAAAATTCACAATGTATTCCATGTGTCCAACCTGAAAAAGACCATTGGACAACACATTGCTCCATCAACAGAATTACCTCCATTAGATGATGAGGGACTATTGATACTGGTTCCTAAACGGATCATACAGACTCGAGAAAGAACAATCCGAAACCGAGTGATTAGAGAATACTTGGTCAAATGGAAAGAATTACCTCCAGAGGATGCCACATGGGAAGGAGAACAGGTATTGCAGCATCCCAGTTTGCAATTGCTTGAGGACAAGCAATCTCAAGCGGCGAGGACTGTAATGTCCTCTTCTGCTTAGGCATTGAGGACCAACCCGCTAACCTATGTGATTCCTGTGGGTTCGAGCAGGTACTGACAGTTAGGGAATCAATTGAAGACTGATGCCATCTACAGAAAATTGAGGGCATCAATATTATATCACCATTGGATCGAAGAGGGCCACCGGAGCCAAATGCCACCGACATACATGACATCTAAGCATTATTTAATGATGCATGCATCCAAATAAGTCTCCATGCGCATGCATGCAAGTCAACTGCAAATTAGAAGTTAAAGTGACCTAATTAGGTCAAAAGTTAGGGTTTTCGCAGTTGAAAGTTATAAAAGAAGGATAAAGTGAATGGAGACTTTACTTTTGATTATTATATGATTTTGGAGCTTTTGAGCAGCAGCACAGCATGCGGCCACAGCAGTTGGGATTGAAGACGGCGTCTTCAGCTAACGGGGTTTCAGCAGTGAGATATCTTCCCTAGTCTCATCCAAGGTAAACCATCCAGGTTCACCATCCGCTCTTCAATTTATTCATTCCTTTACAGTTATCCAGTATCCATCAGAGATTGTTTGCAGGGGCACGTGTGCAGCTATAAGGGAGTTTTTAGCTAGAAAACCCCAAATCATTTGCTGGGTCCTCGGATCTCAGTTTACCTTCGGAACCCAGGCACCATTCTCATCATCGGTATCATACCCCAATACCCAATGATTATCAGATCCGATCTTGCTCATCCGAAGCAGTTATCAACAATTTTGGGATCAGGGGGACGTAAGCAGCTAAACCTCCAGATCAATTCGCTAGCCTACCTAGAGACCTCAGAACTTCCGCATGTGTCAAGCATCCTCTCTAGCACGGGAAGACTACCACTCCTGCAAATTCTCAGCTTCAACGGACACCTCCTTCACTGAAAACGTCACCCTTAGCTGATTTTGGGTTTGTGTTGTTGGGGTATCACCAGAGGTAGAAGGTACCAGTTCATCTCCACTTCGGCTCTTGATGCATGCATATTCTCTCGGGAGCATTTGAACCAGCTTATCAGTGGTAAGTGTTACATTCTATCCTGCAAACCCTAACATAATTTCAGCTATAAAATAGGGAATTTTTGCATGGCAGTTTGCATGCCCGGCTATTTCAGTAACTTTGCATAGCAATAGAAAATATCAGTATTTGGGATATTACAGTGCTCTTGGTCAAATTTTAAGTTAATGTATGGTGAGTTGATTACTTAGGGGGGAAGGGGACTCCCGATATACCCAGAGGGTACGAGGAGTATGTCCCAAACCCTTAACCGATACGGTTACCTGCAAGGAATATGTAGGCTGGTTGGAGTCTAGAAGACGTTGTTCAACACTACACCACAAGGGTGTAGTCTAACTTATGTCTCGAGGTCACTGCCTAATTGTTCCTGCTTCCTTTGGGTAATTTGCCACCGCAACGGCTTAAATCGAGGCGTTGGATTTTCGCTTCGGGAGGTTAATTGAAAGACGTGAGATCTAATTACTCTAATCACCCACGCTACTTTTGATGCAACTGGCTGATCGGACGAACCGCAGCTAGTGCAGAGCATACAAAACGAAGCCTTGATAAATTTTAAGGATTTTAGGTTGTGTTCTTTCTTAAAAAAAAGAAAACCTCCAAGAATCTCTTTCGGTCCAAATGGACCTCAATCGGGAAAGCGAGGAGGGGTTAATAATTTTAGATAACAAAAAAATACAAAACACAACTCACGGATTGTCTAATTAGTCCTACCACGCATCTCTTTCCCCTTTCGGGTCAATCGAGAAGTCGTGGGGTAAGCAGTATGATTACTTTGAATTTGTAAAAGATATTGAAATGTTTATGATTCAAAGTATGCAATGCTTCTAAAAACAACTAAACTAGAAAAAACTGAAAAAAAATCACAAAAACGCAGAATCCCCCTTAGGGGGATGGGGAGTTGGCTCGAAAGGGCCTACTCAAACTTGCTTTTTATTACAATGTTGCAATGCTTTAGCAGAAATTCTCTTTGATCCTTGTTATCTGGAATTCAAAGGCTTACAAAATACAAAGAAAAGAAGCCCAGCTGAGGGGGGAACTTCCTGGAAGCTCCAAATGTCCAAAAAATGTGTTTTCGGGCAGAGTTTACTTCTCTTTTTTAATGGACCTGCTAAAAACCAACAAGCAAATGTCAGTGAAAGATGCCCAAAAACACTTTGGGGGTGTCTTTGGACAACACACAAAAATTACACAAGAAAAGCTAAGTTAAAATGATGAAAAAAAGAGCAAAAAATAACCAAGGAAAGCTTGAAAGCCAATATGATATGCACTTCTTGGCCTGCCTTTTGGGCAGCCAATATGATATGCACTTCTATGCTAGATATAACTTTTAGACTTTAAAGGAAGGACCAAATACTTAAACAAGTTTTCATATCTACTTTCAAGAACTTGTAAAAATAAAGAAACTTTCCTAAACTAGATCTATGATACTTATGGAAAACTTTGGAAAACGAGATCTAGCCTTATAGAAACGCTTACGTATGAGATCTAATGCTCCAACCACTTTCCAATCATGCATGAACCATACCTTCAGAGTTCAGCTACGTAAGTTTTTGCTAGTATTCTTTAATGACATCCTGATTTACAGCAAAACATGGGAAGAGCATCTGAAACACCTAGACGAAGTACTGAGCATTCTAGAAAAACACTCGCTTTACGCGAAGATGTCCGAGTGTGAATTTGGCATGAAGGAAATGCTGTACTTAGGGCACATAATCAATGAGGAAGGAGTACAAGTTGACATGGAGAAAATCCGAGCTATCAGAGATTGGCCCACGCCTAAAACAGTCACAGAATTGAGAGGTTTCTTAGGACTGTGCACCTATTACCGACAGTACGTTAAATGATTCTCCCAATTTGTAGCACCCCTCACAGATCTCACAAAGAAGGGAGCATTCACCTAGACAGACTTAGCACAGAAAACTTTCGAGGAGATGAAAGTTATTATGAGTACCTGTCCAGTTTTAGCATTACCAGACTTCTCACAACCCTTTGTAGTAGAATGAGATGCCTCAAGGGAAGGGTTAAGAGCAGTATTGATGCAAAATCATCACCCTATTGCATTTGAGAGCCGTAAATTGAAGAACTACGAGCGCCACTACTCCATATATGACAAAGAGATGCTAGCCATCTTACGTACTCTCACGAAATTCAGACAGTACCTAGTGGGCAGTAAGTTCAAAATCAAAACAGATCATAACAACCTCAAGTATTTCCTAGAGCAGAAGGAACTGAATGAGTGCCAGCAAAAGTGGGTCAGCAAAGTACAAGCCTACGATTTCGAGATTGAGTATGTAAAAAGTAAAAATAATGTAGTAGCTGATGCATTATCTAGGCATCTCGCCTCACTAACTCTCAGAGTATATCCACAAATTGGAGGGTACTTCTCTTAGTAGAATACTCCAAAAATAAATTCGCTTGCGAATTATTGGATGGACAAATTCAGGATGACAGGTACTGGATTATTGATGACATCATCTATTACAAGAACAAGATATACCTCATCCCAGAATCCATGTTGAGGAAAAAGATCATTCAGGCAACACAGGACTCTCCATTATCAGGACATCAAGGTTTCTTGAAGACCTATAGACAGATCCGAGAGAGGTTCTCATGGAAGGGCCTCAAGGGGAAAGTTATGCAGCACATACGGGAATGTAGCATCTGTCAACAGAACAAGATTGAGAACATCCATCCAGCAGAGTTGCTTCAGCCACTACCAATTCCAGAACAGAAGTGGAAAAGCGTCTCTATGGACTTCATTACAGGGTTGCCCAAGGTCCAAGGGCGAGATTGTTTATATGTCGTAATTGACAGACTGACCAAGTTTGCACATTTCTTTTCTATATCATCAGATTACTCTGCAGCTCAAGTAGCTGAGTTATTCTTCAGGGAGGTCTTCAAGCTACATGGGTTACCTAAGACCATTGTCAGTGATCAGGATAGCAGATTCACAGGTGCCTTCTGGCAGGAACTATTCAGATTAGTGGGGACTGAACTGGCTACCAGCACGAGTTATCATCCCTAGAGCGATGGACAAACTGAAATAGTCAGCAAGTGGATTGAAGCATATCTGAGAAACTATGTAACAGGGCAGTGTTACCACCTAAGTTGTACTTAGTGGTTTTTTATCAAGTGAGCCTGGTGAACCGGACAAGGATAACTTGTTCGGACTTCAGAAGACCTTGAGTCTTGCTTCTGGGAAGCCTTGTTGTACTATATCACATGTTCATACCCCATGGGGGAATTGTAATAAATGTTCTAGCATGATAGTGTCTGTAAAAGACTCGGTCTCTTAGACTTTATTTGTCAATCCGATCAGCCCAGGGTGTTTTTTCCCTTGGTTATTATTGGTTGTTGAATAAACGACCGATAATTTCTAATTTTTTCACTCCATACCTCCAAAGTTGGGGTGGTCGGCTTGGCATTTAGGCCTATTGAGGTTATTAGAGTCTATGTGTCAATGTATAAACATGCTAGACATCATGGTCAAGTCATATGAACATGTCTAAGTCCCCCTAGGTTTTTTCATTTTTTTTAATTTTTTAAATTTTTCAGTGTTTTTTATTAAAATTTAATTTTTCCAAAACTTAGGCTATTTTTAAATAGTTTAATTGGAAAAATTGATGTTGTAATAAAAGTGGGCCAAATAATCAGTTTCAGTCATGTAGGTGCTCGTTTTCAAGCTAAGAGCACCATGTAAACCCATTGCCCCGCTATTTCCTAGTTTTGAGTGATTTTTCATCACTCAGGTCAGAAAGCCCCAAATTATCATTAATTGATTATTTTAATTAATAAATTGGTGAATAATGGAGCAAATCCAAAATCCTAGATCAGTGGATTCTCAGCTGATTTGATTGAAATCAGTCAGATCTGAACCAGATTGACTAGATCTGACAAATCCTTGACTGAAGGAGGTGATCTAGACAGATCCAGAGTTGATCTTCAGCATCCTTTATGAAGAATTGCGCCCTCTCTCTCTCCTCCACACATGTGCTCATCTGGATGATTTTTGGGGGATGCTTCAGTCAAAAGGTTGAGGTGTCAGTTAGATCAGCTCTCCGATTGACAGTTGCACTTAGTGAGACTCAGATCAAGCTCAGTTAGACACAGATCAAACATTGATGGACTCTCCTTCAACTACAGTGGTTTGTCTCCTTGGGATTTGCACCCCCCCTGGGCTGGATCTCCTGTTTTTTTGTATAAATAAAGCACAAGCAGCCTCTTCCAAACTAGTTAGAACTGGGATTGAGGTGTTGTTGCTCTTGTATTGTATTGTTTATTATTCTGGA
This sequence comes from Pseudotsuga menziesii, assembly GCA_001517045.1. Taxonomy (NCBI): domain Eukaryota; kingdom Viridiplantae; phylum Streptophyta; class Pinopsida; order Pinales; family Pinaceae; genus Pseudotsuga; species Pseudotsuga menziesii. Next base: position 681,330 of record LPNX010800648.1, on the reverse strand, counting down.
ATAAAGAAGCTTTGGAGGCAAGATCTATGGTGTAATGCTCTTCATGTGTAGATGGTGATTGTCAAATGCTTATGAGGTATAATCTGTATTATTTATCACTGCTTTTGCTGGTTAATTGTTGGCCTTGAAGGAGAGAGCTCCCTCCTGTTAGGGTAAGAGTTTATTCTAGTTTGATTTATGCTCTTACTGCTGCTTGTTTCAGATCTATTGGAGTTGTATGTATTTTAAGTTTAATTGCATGCTTTCCAATTATCTCTTCCAGCAGCACCTATGTTTTAACCATCTGTTTGTGCAAGGATTTCTAAGTTGCAGGTGATACCGCTTGTAGAAGAGGTTGAGCTGGTTTGCATCTTCCGCATCTTCAAGATCTTCTAAATGACACAGTCCCTTGGTGTTCCACCAAAGCAGACTCCAAAGCCCAACATTCCCAGGCTTCCAACACTCTTTCTCTCTCTTCCTCCTTCAAAATCTTAATTTCTCTTCAAATTGGTTACTTCTAAAGAATCTTATTGCTTCGATCTATCTCACAAAGAAAATTACATATAGATCTAGTTAGTAAGATCCTTTCTTAAGTTTAGATCTCAGTTCCGTTTTGCATATAAAGTCATATTTTAAGAGATCTAGCTGAAATTATCCTCTTTTTTCCAAGCATTTTAAAGAAAATTTGTAGCTTGCTTTTAAGGTAGTTTCATTTGCTGTACTTGAAAGTTTCATATTCTGCAATAAAAGTGTACGTCTCATTGGCTGTCCAAACAGCAAGCCAAGATCCCAAGGAAAGCTTGCTTTCCTTGGTTCCTTTTTTTTGCAAAACTAGATTACCCCAACTTAACAAATTTTTAAATTTTTACTTAGTTTTTTTTTGGTAAGTAGTGTGGTGACCCAAAACACTTTTAAAGTGTGTTTGGGCACATTTGATTTTAATTGCTCGTTTTTTAGCAGGTCTAACAAAAAAGAGAAAGAGACTCTGCCCAATTTCCGACTCTTGGACGAACCAAAGCTTCCCGGAAGCTTCCCCCACCGTTGTGTTTTAATTCTGGCTTGTTACAAGCTTGTTGTAAGCCTTTGGATCCCAGATAACAAGCACCAAAGTGCATCAATTTCAATTTGCTGATATTGTAAATCGCTGCTAATAAAAAGAAAAGGTCCTTTCGAATAGGCTCTTTCAAGCCTATTCACCATCCCCCCTGGCGGGATTTGCGTCGGTGTCAATTTTTTACTTTTTGTTCATCTCTTTTCAATCTAGCGTAGTTCTAATCTGCAAGGTAGTATACTTTGATTTTTTATCACTTCCATATTCCATATCTGAGATTTCAAAGTAATCTTAATACTTACCCCACGACTTCCCGATTGACCCGAAAGGGGAAAGAGATGCGTGGTAGGACTAATTAGAAAATCGGCATTGTGTATCTTTGTTTTCCTTTTCATCAATTGTTTCATCAGCTATAATAAAATTAACCCCTCCTAATTCCCCGATTGAGATCCACTTGGATCGAAAGAGGTTCATGGAGGGTTTTCTTTTTAACAAGAACACCTATCTTAAAATTTACTAAAATTGACAAGACTCCGGTGTGTATGCTCTGCACTTGGCTGCGGTTTGTCCGATCAGTCAAGCTGCATCAAAAGCACTTGAGTGGCTAGAATAATTAGGATTCACTCTCCCTAATTGCCAAACCATCAAGTAAAAATCCAACACCTAGATCAAACCATTACGGTGTCAAAATACCCAAAGGAAGCGGGAACACCTGAAAAGTGACCTCGAGTCGCCGATCTCTGTTACACCTGCGGGTGCATTATGAACAATAGCCTCAAAGACTCCATTCAGCCCACATATTCCTTGCGGGTCGCTGTGATGGTTTAGTTTTGGACATACTCCAAGTACTCTCGGGTATATCTAGAGTCCCCCCCTTTCGCCTAATTTTAATCAACTCATATTTCACATTAACTTAAAACGTACCAAGAAGCAATCGCAAAACATTCACTCCAAGCACATGCAAGTACATTGATTATCTTTTGACTCCATTTTAAGGCATTGGCTATTTTCTTTCTCTCTCTATATATATATTGTGTCTCAACATTGTGCTTTCGTGCGCTCATTTTGTATCTTGTCATCTATGGTTGTTTATGGTTAAATTTCAAACTCCTAAGTAACTCATTGAATTTAACATCACCATACTAAATAATTTTTCCTTAGTAACTTAATAGGGTCTACCCCCCTTGGCTTCGTTAGGAGTTGAGCCTAAACAGAGGAGTCAAGAACAAGGTGACAGCCTTGACTCGAGACTTGCCCCCAAGGACACACCGAGTGGCTTGAAGATTTCTGCCACGTGACCCAGGTGTGTGAAAGGCGACAACAGACAGCAGCGAACTTGAATCAAATGGCTACACTTAGGGGAGTATTGCTACAATACTACCTATCACATGTCTATTAGGATCAATGTTGAAAAAGTCAGCCTCAGCAAAAAGTCGGTAAGGGTCCCGAATACAACTTCTCGGCAACATCGGCGAAAAAATCGGGAAAAATTGGCAAACATTAAAAAATACAAAATACATTCATTTTTTCAGAGTTTTAAACATTTAAAGCAACAATAACATCAGATAAACACATTGGAACATAAATATGGAGAAAGCATTGATATATATCATCATCATGTAGTCATGCCAAATGTAAAATGATACATCAAAGTTGATACTGTATCATGAAACATCATAGTTGTCCAATCAATGACTCAAAAGTGGATAACCAATAAAACATGACATCACATATATAAATGTATTCGAGGAAAACTAGCATATAGCTATCTAATATCAATGCTCTCTTCCTAAGTTTTCCATTCATGCTTCATATTTTTCCCTATTCCAATGATTAGGTTTATATAAGATTTTCCTAAATGCTTTTTATTTGTCCTTCCATCTTATGACTTAAACCTAATTTTTGAAAGGTATATTTTATTGATTTGGTTGTTAGCAATTAAACGTATTACTTGTTTTGTATTGGTGATAAATCATAGATGTATTTTTCACTCCCAAATTGAATTTCCGACATGAGCCTCACATTTAGCCCTAACTCATCTAACACTTGAAACATTGCTCATTTTTTCCTACAATGTGTTAGATGATCACTCAAATTATGTTTGCTCAAAAAATTCCCTAATAGTGAAAAAAGGAATTCAATTACTATTGTGATCTTTGATAAACAGATACATATTTTGTATAGATTATCCTTGCATGGTTTGATGTTCAAATACAACAAAGTTTTGAAATATTTATACGATAGAGGAAAGGTGTTAGTATACAACAAAATGGCTAAAATGGCAAATTTTTGGAAAATTAGCCATTTTAGCAAAAATGGAGATTTTTTGAAAAAGTCGGGAAAAATCGAGACTTTTCGGAAAAAGTCAGGACTTGCCATTTTTAGCCTCTGTCACTTTTTGGAAAATGTCACGACTTTTTGAAAAGTTAAAAAGTCGCAATTTTTTCTAGCCGATTTTTCGGCTAAGGGAAAAAATCGCGACTTTTTGAAAAGTCAGTGATTTTTCGAAGAGTTTTTCAACACTGATTAGGATGACTCCTTTTAAAGCATTATATGGCTGCGCGGCCTTCGACTATGCAGATTTGGAAAATTAGCCATTTTAGCAAAAATGGAGATTTTTTGAAAAAGTCGGGAAAAATCGAGACTTTTCGGAAAAAGTCAAGACTTGCCATTTTTAGCCTCTGCGACTTTTTGGAAAACGTCGCGACTTTTTGAAAAGTTAAAAAGTCACGATTTTTTCTAACCAATTTTTCGGCTAAGGGAAAAAATCGCGACTTTTTGAAAAGTCGGCGATTTTTCAGAGAGTTTTTCAACACTGATTAGGATGACTCCTTTTAAAGCATTATATGGCTGCGAGGCCTTCAACTATGCAGATTTGGCATTTGAAGACAGTAGGGCTCCTAAGGAAAAGGATTGGATACAGGACAGTCAATATATTCTTAAAATCTTGAAGGAAAACTTACAGACAGCCCAGAATCAGCAGAAGTTATATGCAGACAAACATAGAATTGAGTGGAGCTTTGAGGTAGGGGATTTGGTATCCTTAAGGCTCCAACCTTACAGACAGTCTTCGCTTAAGAAGAAAGGAGCAGAAAATTTAAAACCTTGCTTCTATGGATCCTACAGAATAATCAAGAAGGTGGGAGAGGTGGCATATGAACTAGAACTACCATAGGAAAGTAAAATTCACAATGTGTTCTATGTGTCCAACCTGAAAAAGACCCTTGGGCAACACATTGCTCCATCAACAGAATTACCTCCTTTAGATGATGAAGGACTGTTGATACTGATTCCTGAACGGATCATACAGACTAGAGAAAGGAAACTCAAGAACAAGGTAATTAGGGAATACTTGGTTCAGTGGAAGGAACTACCACCAGAGGATGTCACATGGGAAGGTGAACAGGTATTGCAACATCCCAGTTTGCAGTTGCTTGAGGACAAGCAATCTCAAGCGGGGAGGACTGTAATGTCCTCATCTAATTAGGCATTGAGGACCAAAACCGCTAACCTATGTGATTCTTGTGGGTTCGAGCGGTTACTGACAGTTAGGGAATCATCTAAAGACTAATGCCATCTATAGAAAATCTAGGGCATCATCATGTTATCACCATAAGGTCAAGAAGGGCCACCAGGGCAAAAGGCCACCATCATGCATGCCATCTAAGCATTATTTAATGATGCATGCACTCATTTAAGTCTCCATGCGCATGCATGCAAGTCAACTGCAAATTAGAGAATAAAGTGACCTAATTAGGTCAAAGATCAGGGTTTTCGCAGTTGAAAGTTATAAAAGGAAGATAAAGTGAAAGGAGACTCACTTTTGATGATTATTATTTTGGAGCTCTTGAATAGCAGCACCGCAGTTGGGGTTGGAGATGGTGTCTTCAGCTAGCGGGGTTTTGGCAGTGAGATATCTTCCCTAGTCTCATTCAGGGTAAGCCATATAGGTTCACCATTTGCTCTTCCATTCATTCATAGTTATCCAGTATACTGCAAAGATTGTTGCAGGGGCACCTGTGCAGCCGTAAGGGGTTTTCAGCCAGAAAGCCCTAATCATTCGCTGGGTCTTTAGATCTCAGTTTTACTTCGAAACCTAGGCACCATTCTCATCATCGGCATCTTACTCCAGTACCCGGTGATTATCAGATCCGATCATGCTCATCCTGAGCAGTTATCAGCCATTTCGGGATCAAGGGGGTGTGAGCAACTGCACCTCTAGAACAATTCGCTAACCTGCCTAGAGACCTTAGAACTTCCGCATGTGCCAGGCATTCTCTCCGGCACGAGAAGGCTATCAATCCTGCAAATCAGCAGCTTCATCGGACACCTCCTTCACTGAAAACGTTACCCTTAGCTGATCTAGGGTTCGTGTTGCTGGGGTTTCACTGGAAGCAGAAGATATCAGTTCATCTCCGATTCAACTCTTGATGCATGCATACTCTCTTAGGAGTAGACCAGCCAGCTTATCAGTGGTAAGTGTTCATTCTATCCTACAAACCCTAACCCTATTTTTTGCTATAAAATAGGGATTTTTGCATGGCAGTTTACATGCCCGGTTGTATCAGCGTATTTGCTTAGAATTAGAAAATATCGGGATTTGGGATACTACATATAACTTAGATTCTTGAGCATACATAATATGAATAAACAAGAGCAAGTAATCTTACTTGCCTAGCTTACACCCTTACTTGATTCAACTAAATCCTTGAAGCCAGAATACAAAGCAACACGAGAATTGGAAAAAATTTGCAGTTACCACATTAGCAACATGACGTTGGAATCCACACAATCACATGCACTACACAGTATATCCTCCAAAGCTTCTTTATTCACAATGAAAATATAGCAGTATTACAATGGCTACAGCTCTTCATCCAACTCTAACTAGCTTGGAAGAGAGAAAGGTTGCTTTTATAGCCAGAGCCAAGCCCCTGAGGGCTACCAACACTGAAGATGCACTCAAAGTTAAAATGAGCTTAACTGAGTTAATCTAGAGTCACACTGAAGAGAGACTAAGTTGAACTGCAGAGGTGATTGACACCTCTCTTAGTTAACTCATAGTCAACTGCCAACACACTCAAGCAATCACCCCAAAATCCACCCACCAAGATCTATTGGTTTCCTTCACCTTCACGCGTGAGCTTCCCAAATTTGACGTGGAGAAGTGGGTGATGTAAAGAATGTATGCGATAGCTATCATGGTAATAAACCATAGTTTTAGGAAACAAATAACGTGAAGATCTAAGTGGGGAGGGGTCCACCCCCTTTCCCCACTCGCTACCAACAAAAAACCAACGTGAGCCTCACGTCATCCATTATCCACGTAATCTTTATTTTATGAGCCACACTTTTAATCAAAGTATTAAGAACAAATAAAAATAAGCCCAAAGTGGGAGGGGCTCAGCCCACTCTCCAACACTAGCTTCTACCAAACATTAGCGTGGAGTCTCCATGATGTCACCCAATCTCCACGTGAGCTCCATTCATTAAAACAAAACTAAATACTATTGTTTTAATAAAGACTCAAGTTTGAAAGGAAATCGTGAGGCTTAGGGGGACCCATGCCAGGTCACCCCTTATAAATATTTTTTCACTTTTTCAAACTTTGACTATGGTGCCAATTTGCCGAAATTTAGCATTAAAATGCTCTTCTTATGCATTTTTAGCTGAATAATGCTTCACGAGGTGTTCCGGCTACCTGACTGATGTGGAAAGTGGTCCATGGGGTAAAGTGGATGCCCCAAGTGTGAAAACAAATGTCCTCACGTCAGAAACGGACTCCGTATCTAACTTTTATTACACCTTGAAATTTTTTAATTAAACCATTAAAAAATGGCCTAATTTTGCGGAAAACGTTTATTTTCTCGGAAACTGACGAAACTCTAGGGGGACCTAGCACATGTCCATACAACTCAAAATCAATGCCTAGCATGTTAAAAAACACTGACACGAAGGCTCTAATAACCTCCTAAGGCCGAAACACCAAGACGACTACCCAAACTTTGGAGGTGTGAGTGAAAAACTCAGAAATTATTAGTCGTTTATTCAACAACCAATAATAACCGAGGGAAAAAACTCTCTGGGCTAAAGCCGAGCCTTTTATAAAAAATTAAATGCTAGGACATTTTTTACAATTTCCCCAAAGGGGTATGAACATGTGTTTACAAAAAAATAACAAAAAGTTCCCAGAAGAAGCCTGAATGACTTCTAAATTTTGAATAGTGAACAAGTGTTTGTTCTCATCACCCGGCTCACTTGATAATACCGACTAAGCATGACTTAGTAGGTAACATTATGGATGGACAATATTGATATGAAGCCCTTGAATCCCACAGATAAACCCTTTGGTGTTGAAGCCTTTATACTTGCATGGATATATGGTGCCCTCATGATGATGATGCCCCGATACTTTGAAGATGTCCTTGAGTATAGTCTTTAACCCACAAGTTTGATGGAGATATGATTGAATCCCTTGAAGTCTAGAAGCCCTCTTGCTTGATGATGATGAATTCATATGGTAATGAAACCCTTGTGCATGCCCTTAAAGCCCTTAAAAGAAGATTTCAAATTAATTTTTGACGTCCTGCAAAAATTGAAGAAATTAAGGGTGAAGGACCATGTTATTGCAAGCAATCCCATCATAGAGAGATAGTCCTCATCAAGCCCTTTCCACTGATATGTGGAGTGTCTCCTAACTCCCTACGGTTGATGAGTTTTGATGTTTTAAAGTTAATGTATTAATTTGCCCCTTTACAAGTATGTCGGCCTGCTAAAAGAATTCAATTAAATTTTAATTAAAACTAATACAAGTTGGACAGACATGTGAATAAATCCTCCACGACCTATATAAATAGAAGATCAAATATTTCATTTGTTGATCAACCAAGTCTATATTTGGTATTTCGTAACTCTTGGAGATATGTGTGAAACTTTGTGGAGGAGAAATTTTTCAGCATCTTTGAGGATTGAAGAGATTCACTAAAATTGGCATAACTTTCTCATACAGAATCAGAATTACAAAATTCTTGGCTCGTTGGAAAGCTTGTTCTGAGGGCTATGTGATGACATGATATAGAGTTTATTTTGGTTTTTTTATTGTTTCTTGATCTTGTGATCTTCGAAAAGGTATGGTTCATGTTTCTTGGTTTCTCTTGTGATGGCACATGTCTCTCATGGATAGAGTTCATCTTTGATCTTAGTATGTGAGCCTCTATAATGGCATATCTCTTTGAAGTCATTGGAAATGTTATGGAGGCTATGGTGATGGTTATCTTGGCATATATCCTGATGTGATTTTCATATAGATCCTAATGATTATCTTGGATATTGTTGGCATAGATCTTGGTGTTTATCTTGACTATTGTATAGTGTAGTATTGAATGAGAAGTTGACATGTAAGTAATATATCTTGTGAGTGATTTCTTTGATCAACCCAAGTGTTTTCTTTGAAAACTAGTTTGACAAGTGTTGATCATTTTGTCTTTGAACTAAGTGGAGCTGGACTGTTATTGACCGTTAATGACAACTTTTGACAGTATTGTACACAAGCAGCTTGGTACAGGTTGGTTCAGTTGAGCAAGATTGGCATAGGTTTCCTTATGTGCAGTTGGTTCGACTCACACTGGATGAGTTGTATGAGCAGTTGGTTTGACTCGGGTGGACTAATTTTGGTGAGCAGTTGGTTAGACTCATATTGACCGAGTCGGATGATGTGAGCAACAGATTGATTAGACAAATTGTTTTACAAGTTATTGGTACATGTGTGGTGCAGTGATCAGTTGATGAGCGTGACAATTGATGAGTATTGGTCAGCAGTAACAATTAATGAGTAGTGGTCAGCAATGACAATTGTTGGGCAGTGTGGTGCAGGTTGAGCAGTGTGGTGCTATATAGTACATGCGTTGATTAACAAGTCCGCAAGATCACTGCAGTTCTGGTTGAACAGTTTCTATCTTCATATCAGGGTGGCGGGACGAGGCAAGGAAATCGAGGGAGCTAGGGCTTCCTTCAGGTTGCAGCCTGTAAATTAGGGGGTTGTAGCTGAAGAATTGAAGTCATTGTAACAAAGGGGGTTGTTGCTTCCTTCCAGTTGTTGCTAGAAAACTATTATTATAAGGCTTCCATGGTTTTTCCCCAAGGACTTGGGTTTCCACGTAAAAATATTGTGTACTGTGTTTTGTTATGCTTCTTATGTGATGATGATATGATGATATGTGATGATGAGATATAACTGTTGATATAATGATAACAATAGACTCTGCATAATATTGAATAAGATGTTGATGATTGTTTTTATTGAAAAAGTAACAAGCATTTTTAGATCTACTCTAACCAGCAAAGAAGGATAGTTTTCCTTACATCTTAGACTGCCAAGATTCTAAGATCCATTTATCTACTAAGACTAGATTGACCACATACTAATAAGCTTACCAGTTAGGGATTTCTCCAAGAGAATGGAGCTCTTTCTTCAAGGTTCACAAGTCAAGATAACTACAACAAGAAACTCTATCTTCTTAAGAAAACAACGTGCAAGAGTTGACCTTGTTGACTAGATTGAGGTGGTCATCAAGCCTTCGAGAGATGGATTGGAGTCCTTGGGCACGGATGATTCTTCTGCATTGATTGTCATGATCCAAGTGGGATGAAGTGACAATCCCACCCCTTTGCAAATGGTTCATAGTGATTTTTGTAGTTTGATGGACAAGCCCTCTCTTTCAAGTGCTACATTTTGTCATTGATTAATGAATATTCTAGACATAACTCTATTTCTTGAAGCAAAAGAGTCATCTGCTAGACAATTTCTAGGAATTAAAATCCATTGTTGAGAATGAATGTAGTCATAAAAAGAAAACTCTTGAGACCAATAACAATGGATACTATGTTAACCATTATTTTGAGAGGCTTTGCTCCCAATATAGCATCACTTGCCATCGCATGGTAATTTGTACCTTACACCCCTCAACAAAATGGTGTTGTTGAAAGGAAGAATCTCACACTTGTTGAAATGGTTGGGGAGCATGCTTCATAGAAGAATAGATTTCAAATTTTGGGTTGAAGCAATAGCTTGTGCATCTTATAACCTAAAACACATTCCTACAAAGATTCTAAGAAATTTGATACCCAAAGAATCATGGTGTGTTAGAAAGCCATATTTTTCACATTTCAATGTCTTTGATGCCTAGGCCCACAATCCTAATGAGGAGAGAAAGATGTTGGAGCGCATGAGCCACAAGTGCATATTTAATGGATATAGTAAGGAAATAAATGGGTTTCATTTATATGATCCTTTCAATAAATGATGTGAGGATGTCATCTTCGATGAAAAGCCCTTTTTTCAATTTCACCTCCTCTTGTTTCTTTTTATTTTATTATTGTCTTTTATAATGACTTATATGATATACTTGCTTGATTATTGAATCTATTTGAGTTCATCAAGGAGCCTTATATAGATGTTCCCAGTACATCTGCCTGTCAAAGGCTAAGACTTGTTAGCCCAAGTGGTTTGCACAAACTCGTGATGTTGCAAGTTCTCATGTTTGGATTCCTCCTGCAGAAAGGCAATAAACCAATATTTCTCTTCTGGCTAAAGCCATACTTATGATCGTCAAGCTTATGAAGAGGCTCTTCATAAACTTATGATCGTCAAGCTTACGAAGAGGTTCTTCATAAACTTATGATCGTCAAGCTTATGAAGAGGATCTTCATAAACTAGAATGGGATAACGCAATTGGAGCAAAATCTATCTGATAAAAAATCACACTTGGGAGTCAGTTTATGATCCACCAATGAAGAACATTGATAGTTGTAAATGGATCTACAAGACCAAATTCTCTATGGATAGATGTATTGAGAATTGTAAATATAGCTTGGTTGTTATGGACTTTTGACAAGAGGAAGGTATCGATCACACTAATACCTTCGCCCCTATTGCCAAGATATACACTATTCGAATTGCATCTTCTTTTCTTAGTAGTGATCTTTGTGAGAAAATTAATATGGCTCAACCTCCTAGGTTTGTTAAAGATGGCAATTATAAACTTGTCTGCAAGATGAAGAAGTCCTTGTATGGGTTGAAGCAGGCCCCCAAAGCATGGTATGACAAAGTTAATACATTGTTTTTCTCTCGTGGTTTTAGTGGTCTCCATTTAGATCCTAGATTTTATGTCAAACATGCAGATGGAAAAATTTAGTTTTTTGTTCATTATGTAGGTGATCTAGTCGTGACAAGGAGTAATCCTGATATGATTGTTGACATGAAAAAGAACCTCATGAGCACTTACAAAATGACTAATTTGGCATTACCTTATTGGAATGTAAGTTTTGCAATTAGATGAAGGCGTTGTCATTTCAATATCTAAGAATTCTCTTGATCTTGTTAAAACAGTTAACATGGGGGATTGTAAACCTTGTCCTACCCCCTTTTGATATTGATTCAAGTTGACTGCCCAATGTATTTCCTCAGTAATGAGTGCTATTTTGTGTCAGAAACTTGTTTCAACTCTTTGTGCTTTGACTCAGCAGATTTGGCATCACCTTTGTTGTTCATATTGTTTCAAGATATATGCCAGTGCTGAAGGAAAGCCATTTGCTTGCAGCAAAGGGGATTTTGTGATATGTTAAGGTTACATCTCAATTTGTTCTTTAGTCCTCTTAGGGGCGTTAGACAAAGTTGATTGTATATACTGAATCAAATTATGTTGGAGATCCAAATGAGCAAAATATTGCTTTTGATTATGCTTACTTTCTCAAAACTGGGAATGTTGCATGGTCAATCAAGAAGCAGTGTATTATCTCCCTTTCTATTGCCAAGACCAAGTATAGAGTTGTGGTCATGGTAGGGCAAAATATTGTAGGGATTTGTATGCTTTTGTAGGTCCTTAGTTTTTGTTAGAACCTTGCTTTTCGTCAGAAGTAACTAACATCACTGTAATGTGATAACCAAGGTGTCACTCAGATTGCTCACCATCCAATGTATCACTCGAGGACCAAACATATTGAAGTCCATCAAGACTATATTAAGCAACGTTACATTATCAAATTATTCAAAGGGAGTATTGCTGCACTACGGACCAAATTGCTGACATATTCACCAAACCTCTGACGAAGGCCAAAACTGTCAATTTCGCTGTCAATTTCGAACTCTACTTGGGATGAAGGAAGTTGCCATTAAGCGGGGGATAACTTGTGATGCCCTTCATGTCCCCCAAATCAAGATTAAGGGGAGATGTTGTGTATTAAATGTGATTAATGCACCACAATGTGCTCTTACTATAATCTTGACTTGAAGTCCTAGTGGCCATTGTAGTCTTTTACGATTCACCCTTAGTGAGCAGTTATAGCACATATTGGTTGTTAATAAGGGGGGTATGTGGTCCAATGTGTTTTGGGTATCAGAGCAACTAATCTAAACCCCACTCCTCTATATTTGAGGCTTTGTGTATTCGTAATCATCATGTGAGATGTGAATAAAGCTATATTTATGAGTATAGCATTTCCTGTGAGGGTTTTCTCCACTATAATCTCTCTTGCTCTTGGGTTGTTCATGTGTTGCATGTGTGGATACTCTACTAATGGTTGTAACTTTCTGAATTTTAACACCAGTAACTCTCCAAGTATCCATTCTTTACTGGACCTTAAAAGAGTTATATCGCCATTATGTATACTATTGACTGCATGTAATCTAGGAAATATAAATCCACTCAAGAGACAAAAAAGAAATACAAATTAACAAATGAAAAAAGGAAACAAGCATTTAAAATTAGCTTCAAACTTTGACAGAAAACTACCCAAAAAAAAATTTAAAGGAGCTTCCTAAAGCTTATTAGAATGAGTCAATTTTACTTCTATTTTTATATGTAATAATTATTCTAATTTTTTTACATTTTCTATATCCCTATCTTTTTGAGAAACCTAATTTCACAAGTCCCTGAACTCAACAATTTGACAAATTTGTTGCACCACCACCAGTTGGCACTTGCACCCAAACCTATACCAATGCTTCTCGTGGCTTTACTTAGAAACTTGAGGGTCATGCATGATACTAAGTAAACTAAAGAAAAAGCAAGCAAAAAAAAATGCAAAAATATTATGTTGTAACCATGCAAGTGGAAAATCGATGTTCAAACAAGAGTTTTCCAGTTCTCATGTCGAAAGAAAAAGGAACATTGTGTATATGATTTACCTTCCCAACAGGATAAGCAATTGGATAGCAAATGATCATAAGAACACGCACAAGCCAAACAAAATTTGCTCCAACAGCAAGTCCATATCGTGAACATATTGCTTGTGGGATAACCTGCAAAATTACTCAACCATAATTTAAGTATCCAAATAGAGAAGAGACTTAAAAGTTCAATAACTTTGTGAAGATAATTATGGTTCACAAAATGGATTACAATTACTAATTTCCCATGAAACAATGCATAACATAACTTAATATCATGCATATCACGATTAAATACGGTATTTGACTGTTATATTTACAGGGAAATAGAACATAATCAAAATAATCAAAGAATCAATTACAAGACCACAAATTGGAAAAATGGAGTTTGATTTTACCTCCCCAAAAGCTAGGACAAAGGTAACCGAGAGAATCACAGCAACAACAGGATTGAACATCTTATCCAGATATATTGGAAGAGCCTGCAGTAACAAATCCATCCTTAATCTTATTGTCACTCATTTCTAAGATTTGAAATCTACATGAGTTTGTCAAAATGAATATGACCTAGAATATTGAAATACAATCATCAATTTTTTTCATGTCACAACTAAAGCATAAATATAAGAATACATTTGATTCAATATATAGCTTGCTGGATTAGGTTCACTGCTAAAATTGACTTAGCACATAATGGTAAAAGAACATAACAGTAAAAGAATATAATAGGACAAGCATATAGTCCCATACAATAGTTAGGTCTAGTATCGAATTAATCATGTTTATCCATTACTTCAAAATCCAACTGTCGAACAGATTGGAGGTTTTCATTTCACAAAGCTTAGCTTACCAACTAATTTATCATTGTTAAAACATTACAAACTCATTGATTATTAATACTAACCATCTAATCATTATTCCCAATTATTATCAAACCCTTGTTGGTGACTAACCTTACACAATGTCTACGCAAAGGTGCCTATTTCTGTTGCAACATGTGTTGACAATGAATAATGTGTCGTTGATGGGCCTATAGACCAATGGAAATCCAATCTAATGAAATAGTGCATTGGTAGGTCAATGGCTGTTATGCACTGACACAAAAAAACATAGACAAAGAAATAGTTCATTGCATCTTTCATCTATTAGAGGCCAACCTTGAACAAAAGAATAATCAAAGGGGATATATATACATATTGCAATCAAAAGAAATATATGCACTGATAAGGCCTGACTTAAGTCACCTGACACAAGGACAAGGGACACGGGAATTCGAGTATCCGACACGAACACGGAGACCACCAGAATGAGGACACGGGACACAATATATATATATATATACACACACACTTAAATCCAATTTTTTGTAGAAACTAAAACATTTATTAATATTCAATAGAAATTACAATCAATAGTAAATACACATTACACATTCACAAATCACAATGCATATGTCAATGATAGACCTACCTGAAACCCCCATTAGTGGAAAGGGATAGGCCTCACTCCACTATCGAAACAAGGGAAAAAGGCTGGTGATTGGCTTCCCCCACCCCCACTATTGGATGCCTACGAGAGGCATAAGAAAGCCAACCAAATAGGACTATTTCTATTTGATAAGATTACATGGATGGGGGCCACACTCTATTATCTTTTCCCGTTAATAAGCACCCTTTATATTTTAGATTATGCCACTTAGATAGAATGTCATGGATAGGAATAGAAATAAGGGGTAACCTCCCCTATGTGAAATGAATCCCCTTGTGATGTTGATTGTGGAATATGCCCCCACAGAATACTTATTGGTGTGCTCCCTAACTTGATTTGAGAGGCTAAGAGCCAAACAATGTAATATGTAAATATACATGGAAGAATAATAAAAATACATCACAACTAAGAGCCAAACAATGTAATATGTAAATGTATATGGAAGAATAATAAAAATACATCACAAACTGCAGACAGAGAAGGATGAAAAACATGGGGGTTATAATTCCATCAATGAAGTGTGTTCTCATAGACTCATAACATTTCTCATTGAGTCATCAAAATTAAAATGTTCTATTACATAGATGTCGGAATCATATTTCTCATCGAGTCATCAAAATCAAAATGTATTACATAGATGTCGGAATGCCACTGGCAAATACAAAAAGGGGTAGATCAAGATGGAAACCCTTCTAATGCTCTTCACCTGCAAAAAAAAAAACCTCTTAGAGCTCAAGCCACACTGAAAAATGTGAATGAATGAAGGTAAAATTGTTGTTTACAGTTTTTTTGGGTTAGAACTTAGAAGTGTCATGGTTTAGGGACACGATGCCCTGTTTTTGGGACAGGGTGTCTTGTTTTTGGGATACGATGTCGAACATGATGACACATGACACAATGGCCTATATGGACATGTCCGATATCATAGGGCCTGAGTTATCCTGAAGTAGGTCATTGTTGTACATGTTTAACACTGGCCTTCATAGAAACCATGCAAGCCTTCCCCGTACCTTAATAGGCTCACCTTTCCTATGACAATTATGGATTAATATTTATACCATATACAACTCCATTTTTCCATAATTAACACACAAGAATTCCTCATATATAATGCACACTGATCTTCATTATTTCAACAATTCCATATTAGAATTTCATAATTACAAATCCATGATCCCGTACTACAGAGACTTAGTTTGATTGACCTGTATTTCAATTATCAGATCAGAGCGCTGCATCAATCCATGAAAGCACCATTACTACACCTGGTTCTTATGGCATGTATATACAAGCATATATAATCACTCAAATTTATAAACTACATTAAATTGCACCATCATGAGTCCTAGATTTGGCCTTAGAGTTGACGATCATAAGTATGTACTAGCCTTTTCCTCCATATGAATATATTTCTCTTATAACATTCAACTAGGTATAATGCTTTCATTTGGTTACTACTAGCAGGTTCAATGGCATTATCTTAGTTGAATGGGACTATTAGAGCAAATTTTGGGTCTAAAATGGGCCTCCTAAGGAAAATAATAAAATAATATTTATGAATTTTAGAAGAAGAAAAATAAAAACTACTTTTTTTCTTCATACTTTCAACATATCTCCTTGTAGTTTTACTCAAATTTCGAGCGGTAGCACTTTTGACAGACCCCACCTCACAAAAAATGAGAAATACATTTAAAAAACATGTTATTTTCAAGGAACACATTTTTCTATGTATTTCTTGTTTCCGTGGGGTGGGGTCGATAAAAAGTAATGTTGAAAAACTCTCCAAAAAATCGCTGACTTTTTAAAAAATCATGATTTTTTCCTGAAGCTGAAAAATCGGCTTGAAAAAATCGTGTTTTTTAAGAAAATTTAATCTTGCCACTTTTTCGTAAAACTCGCAAGTCGATGGAAAGAATCGTCCATGAGGAGGAATCTACAGCTTAAGAGGGGGAAAGTAAGTTTTTTTATCATTTGATTGAGCTAATTGTGGGAGGAGTGAGAAGGGCAGGAGGAGACCATCAACCACTTTGGAGACATTCAAACACCAATTGTCATCACCATTAAAGATTTTTGCGAAGAAAGGGTTCAAGAATCAAAATTTGAAAAAATACATGCAAAGAGACGTAGAAGGTTAGAATTTCAAAAAAGCAATTGAATTTAAATTTTTAATGTAATTTATGAATCTATGATCCTCTAACATATTATAGTTTATTAATTTATGACCCTCTAGACTCAAAAAAATTTATTACCCTCTTACAGGTTGGACTTCACATGTCTTAATGACTTGGTGTACGTCCATTACAATCTCCACCTGTGGATGAGACAGATACAGAAAGAACCAAATGTGGATGCCATCTCATTGGACAATATTGATTTATTGTCTAAGTGGAGGGTGGAGATTGAGACTCCTATCATGAACGAGTCACCTACATGGATAGAGCCAAAGGAGGGTCAAGAGGAGGAGGAGAAGGAGCAGGAGGTCGAAGACACCACGAAGGGTGATGTGCTAGCATCACCACCACCTTCTACACCGATTGTTACAGTTAGTCCTCCATCCATCACTCATCGTCAAATATTAGATGCAGTGCTAGGGTCTTCTGCTGCTACCATTAGTGCTAGGGGTAGGCCTGACAAACGGCCTATGACCTTTTCCCATAAAAGGGGAAGTGGGCATTGATATAGATAGCTCGCTGCTAGTTTTCCTCAGATACATTTATATATGTGATGTCATTTTTATTGGTTATCCACTTTTGAGTCCTTGATTAGACAACTATGATGTTTCGGGATTCATAATCAACTTTGACATATCATTTTATATTTGGCATGATGATATATATCAATGCTTTCTCCATATTTATGTTCCAATGTGTTTATCTAATGTTATTGTTGCTTTGCATGTTTAAAATTCTGAAGAAAAAAAATGAATGTATTTTGTATTTTTTAATGTTTGTTGAGGTTAGCCGATTTTTCCTGATTTTTTCGGCGATGTTGCCAAGAAGTTGTATTCAGGACCCTTGCCAACATTTTTCTGATGTCGACTTTTTCAACATTGATCAAAAGTATGCAATGTGGATACTCGTTGGATGTGGAATTTAATTATGCATCTAAGAACTGCTCCCACTCGAAATTTGAGTAAAACCATAGGGAGATAAGTTGAATATATAGATTAAAAAAGTAGTTTTTTTATGACAAATATGACAAGTCAACCATTATGGTTAACTATTTTTCTTGAAATTCTGTTGGTTCTTAACTAAGTTACCGAAAATGTCTAGGGCCATGCGGGAATACATCATTCCCTGTTTCGAAAACTGAAACATAGGGGATATGGCTTGGAAACATCCCTGAAACATTTCCAAGTCGTATCCAAAAAACAGAAATGTTTCCAAGTCGTTTCCTAACATGTTTCCAAGGCATATCTAAAAGACAAAAATGTTTCCAGGCGTTTTTTGGAATGTTTCCAAGTCGTTTCCAACCATCTCCTAAGATGTTTCCTAACTTTCTGAAACATTTCAGCTACTACAAGGCAAGTTTCCAGCAAGAAATAGTGATTTTTTGACATAAAAAAAACAAATAAATAACCCTAAAGGGAAAGTTGAAACTATAAAACCCTACCCCTAAATTGAGCCTAAAAACTTAATATAAAGCCTAAAATCTTATAAATCAAGCTCTAAACCCTAATCTTAAATCGACGAATGGTAATCTAAATTTTTATGTCCTGTGGTTTTTTCTCGTATTTTTCCAAAAATGATAGGGGCTTACTTTTGGTTCAAAATCCACTAATCTGTGGACATTTTATTGCATCAAATGCTTTTCTACTACAATGCTAGTGTCATAGCCTAGTGTAGAAGTACAATGACTATTTTATTGTCTTTTTTTTCATCTTTTTTGCCAATTCCTCGGCATCGTTGAAAATAAACCCCAATCACTTGCATATCAAAATTGAGACAGTGGCAAATTTAGCCCTACAAAATAACATATTGCATTTATGAAGGGTTACATGAACCAACATGTATCAATATTTCCAATAATCTTCCAACAGGAAAATTCTCCATATGGTATACATGTGATATTTTAATATTATTTCAAGCATTTTTGTCAATATAATCCATAAATTGTAAACAACATACCCAAAAGAACACAATGGTGTCTAGAGATAGTGTTATAGCATAGATTGCAATATTGCATGCCACCATATATTTTATCATATTGCTCAACACAAGCTCACTTATTTATACTTGAGTGCATAACCAATCCCCTTAAAGCACGGTTGATTAAGTCAACTCTGATCATTCGAGTTGGTCCCAAAAGTTAGACAACCCCGTAAATTTAGGACCTTTATGCGCCTGTCAGTTGGTCAACCAACCCTCACTCGCCTAGTTGCTTGTCTAGTTAGTCAGTGGATGAACCCAAATACACCATAATCGAGTCACTAACTTACCTCCAAAATTGTGTTAAATCACAAATTTCAACACTTCTTCTAGAAGTGTAATCGATGTATTCTTTATTAGAGATGCTAACACTTGAAAACCTTCGATTAATTTTAGGGTTCGAAATCGATGTTTATAGGTAGTTGATATGTTCTTGATTGAATGCTTGACAAGGATTGGCTTATCTATGGCATTCATGAGTCATGATATAAGAATATTATCTATGACAATATTTGAGTATGCTAATTTCAATAGTTACAAATGACATGGCTACCTCTAAATCTAATTAATGAATGGTAATCTGAATCAAAGTTACATATATCATGTTGGCAAATATATCGTCGAGGGTTCGGAATGAAACTTATCGGCAGCAACGGCGAAAATATCGGAAAATATCGGCAAATGTCGTTTTGCATTAAAAATACAAAAATAAACATTTTTTTCAATTTTTTAAACATCTAAAGCAACAACAACATCAAATAAACACATTTCCACATAAATATTAAAATACAACTCATATATAAGATGCATAATATGTCTAATGGTGGATCATGATCAAATATCGAGTTCGACTATATAGCATAAAGTATCAAAATACTGAAAATACTGAAATGTGTTCTTGATGGAATGATAGAAAATCACATCAAATGATCAAAATAAATGTCTCTCAAGAGATGAATCATCATGACTCATGAGGCATGTAGATAGTGTATAGAGTCTAGACATAGGACACCAACATAGTATGATAGTACAATGATAAATAATAGGAATCAAGTCATCGACTCCCTGAGGATGATCCTCTAATCAATCTACCCCTTTTACGAGTCAAGGGCACTGGCACCACTCTTCCTCTAAAAGCAGTAGGTGGTCGTGGAGGTGGTCCAGATGAGCCTGGGGTGGAACTAGAACCTCCAACTGCTCGAGTGGATGTTGTGGATGAGGGGGAGCTGAATGTGAGCTGTCTCCTCCCAGTCCCAACTGTATGACTCTGTGGAGGTGGTGGGCTACCTGGAGATGGTCGGCGCTGCAAATGAGTATCAACCTCCTCCTCAATGTCCTCATAGTCATAGTCATCTTCTGGAAGTGGAACATTAGCATCCCCCTCTTCCCCCTCCTCCTCCGACGGATCTGCATCATCATCATCATCCTCTTCCTCCAACCATTCAGGTGCCTCGTCCATCACAGGATCCTCCGTCTCCACCCTCCATTTGCTGGTAGTGTCAATGTCATCCAATGAAATGGCATCTGAATTGGGCACTTTCTCAATTTGTTTCACCTGCAACCTTAGATTGTAGTAGACATAAACCATGTCATTAAGGCGCTGAGAAAGTAACCTGCATTAGTATGAGATCCATAGTTAGGGGGTGATAAATGATGATAAATTCAAATTCAAAATTGTAATAAATTATATTTAAAATTAATAAAATTATAAAGAAGCAAAGATTATAAATTTAAGTTTAAACTTTAAACTTTAACATTTCTAAATTGAAAATTCTAACCTTCTGCGCTTCTTGGAGTGTATCTTCTCAAAGACACTCCAATTGCACTCACACCCTGATGAGCTGCAACTTTGACTTAACACTCTAATGGCAACTCTGGGACTCTGCGACCATAGTTAGTCCACCACACATCTACAAAGAAAACAAGGAAGGTAAACGGTAAGACAAATTCAAATTACAAATTACAATGAATAAATTTTTACCAAGTAAAAAACATAGAAATGAAAGGGTAATTAATTAAGAATCTAAGAGATCAAAATTTGAAAGTTTTAAACAAATTGTACCTGGCATCCTTGTGGTCCTATCCTGGATAGCCATGTCATAGCCAAAAGTGCCACCTGACATCCTATAGATCTCCATCTGTCTAGAAATCTCTACGCGCTCAGAGGGAGTTAACACCATCCTTTGAACACACTGGAGAAAGCCATCCATGACCTCAGCATCAAACTGAAAGCCACATGCATAAGAGAAAGCAGGGTTGAGGTAGAGCCCTGCTGCATGAATGGGACGATGGAGAGTATTATTGCATCGTTCATCAATCACACTCCATAGTTTAGCTCGTCTTATGAGTCCCACCTCACCCTTGTCCCAATAATAGTGATGGATAGCTTCCTTGGCCCTATCCATGGCCTCATACAAGTAGCCCATTGCGGGGTTTTCACCATCAACCAAACGGAGAACCTTTACCAAAGGTTCACTGATGGCACATACCTCCTCCAATCGTGCCCAAAAAGTCAAATCAAATTGCACCATTCGAACAATGGCTTGCCCATCTTGTTTGGTGCTATAGACACAAGATGCCCACTCATCAGAAAGAAACATCCGCTGCAACTCCATCATAACCTTATGCATAGACTGAAGAGAAATGAAGGAAGTGGTGAATCGTGTGATTGCAAGCTGCATCAACTCCTTGTTTCCCGTGAAGCGTCTCATGAGTGAAAGAACATATGTATGATTGTATATATATTTTGTCACACTCCGTGCTGAATCAATGACTTCTTTGATCCAAGGAAGTTTTCCCATGTCCTCTAGCATCAAATCAATGCAATGGATA
>LPNX010800648.1:570025-659587 GCA_001517045.1 Pseudotsuga menziesii | reverse complement strand
CGAATACAATGCCACATAAGGTGAGGTTGAAGAAGGCACAGTGGAATGTGGGGGTCGTGTAGATGAGGAGAAGGAATGCATGTCACTTGTGCCTCCCATAGTTCGTGACTATGTTCTAGATGCAAGTTCGTTTCTGAATTCCTCTTTCTCATCCCTCTTCTTAGCCATGTCAAGAATGGATTGGTTTGCAATACGCATCACTTCTGGGGTAACAGAAGGACAAACATCCACTTCATGCCTAACAATTTTGGCAAGGTGGTATTTCAAACGGCTAATTCCACCAGAAATATCCTTCCCACATAGTTTACACTTCAACCTTTGCCGATTATTAGGGTCAATTGGCTGCCCATACTCCCACATTGGATCCAATGGCTTTGGCATTGTGTCACCTATGCCACAACAAACAAACAAAAATAAATAAATTTTAAAATGTTCTTCTTTAAAATTTTGATTCTTGAAAACAATGAAATTATTAAAAATTTAAAACATTCAAAGAAATGGGAGGGTGGCCTACTTAAAACCTTTTAAAACCCTATAGGCTATGATTGTAATGGCAAATCTACACCCTACACTAAATCTAAACCTAAACCCTACATTAAATCTACATTAACCAACAAATCTCAAGCAAAAAAAAAAGAATGAAAGTTCAAACTTCAAAGAATACATACCTGATTAGATGGCAAATGCAATGGAAACTTGATGGTTTGCCTTTGCCCCCTTCCTCTCTTGTAGAAAATCGCCCAAGACGTCATAGCTCCACTTCCTCCAAGCCACAATGTCCAAATGAACCGGAAAAATGCATCCACAGCCTCTTTATGGCGAATTTTTTTAATTTTCAATGAGCAGGGCGATATTTTGCATTGACTCGCGATATTTTCGGAATATATCGCGATGTTTGAATGTGTTGCGATATTTTATTGTATCGGGAATTTATCGCGATATTTTAGCGGCGATATATCGCTGGCTCCAATGACTCGCGATATATCGCCGATATATGTAACTATGATCTGAATTATGTATGTCTAATGGTATATATATATATATATATACTGTCGTTTCTCTCTCATAATGTATCCGACTTTTTTGAAAATTTGTCATATTTATTTCCTTCCCCATATCTGTATCCATTCTCACATCTGTTTCAATGCAACTTCGGCTCTTTTTCTTATGAGGCCTATTTTAAACCCCAATTTTACTCTAATGCATATATCTATGTTTTTCATGAATTGTTTACAACTACATATGTCTTTATGATTAACATAAGTAAAGGACAATTTGTTGAGTGATTTGTCATCATTATTGAAAAATTGCATGGTTGCTTTAGTGCTGCTATATCTGCTGTTATAACTTCTGTAAAAGTGGAATTTTAGATCTGGTTTATGCATGATAGTTAGAGCACCTAAATCTACATTTCAGGTGAGCCATCCACTCATCATTGTTGGGATTGGAGCAAAGCAAGAGAGCAAAGTGCCAAATTTTTTTAGGTTTCCATTAAACCCAGATCATGATTGCCACTTCCAATAAACTAATAAACTCAGATTTATTCACAGAAAAATTAAATATTCCAAGTCTGCAATTTATGAATAGATATTAGAAATACACTGGATTTAATCAACAAAAACGCACAGGGGAATCATAAACAACACACACATTTTAACACATTTATGGGCAATTGTAACATTACTTTAAAACATATAATCTATATGCATGAACATAATAACAAGATAAAGAAAAAAAAATTAACTTATCTATTTCTTTCTCTTTATTTAGCTGTAAGATATCTATTATTTTCACATTTGCACCTCTATTCAAGAATTATAACCAAAGCATGATACACAATTCATAAGTCGGTTCTTCACAGAAGTCCCATTTTTGTAAGGTGAAGACTGCTACGGTGAAAGTATTGCTTACTTAGCTTGGCTAATGCAGTAATTTTGTTTTCCACAGGTGAGGGCTTCAATCCTATGTCAACGGCTTTACGACTTTCAATTACAGATTTGAGGTAAGAATCTTTTATTAAGTTCGATAATAGCCATCCTGGCTATCTTATTAAAATGGCTAGGAATCTCACCCTTACCTTCATGGTTTTATTTCCATAGTCACCCTTTGTTAGCACACTAGTTTGGGTGATAATCTATCTTTACTTTTATTGCTATCTCTTGTTAAATATTTCCTTTTTGTTTCTTGGTACAAGACCTTGCTAACCTATGTATAAAATTATCGTTTATACCATGCAGAGTTTTTGAATCCCAAGTCCAAACCACATTTAAAGGATTATTAATCCACCCCAGGCTACAAGTCTTTATGCTAAGGTTTAAAAGGCTTTTAAGCGAACCCATACTCACGGGTAGTGCTACGAAGGTCCAACGACCTAACCAAAGTAGAGGAATTAAACTACACTATTCCAAGTCGGAATGCCAGTTGTGAGCCTTAAATGCAATTGGCAAGTGTATGCGCTGGCTGTACGTCGTGCATTAAAAAAAAATTGCAGTTCTGACATCTTCCTTTCAGTCCCATTGAATGAAACTCCGGACAGTTCAAGAGCATGAATTCGCTAGGTTCCTTTCGTATTACTTCACTTGTTCTCTAGCTATCGAGCTTTGTGGAGAGGATGGTTTTGTTATCGTGGTTAAACCCTGAGCTGGGATAGGTCCAGTGGTGGTATCGTTGTTAACCAATCGAGGTTTCAGTCAATGGTTGGTAGAGACTTGGAAGTTTGTCTGCTAGGGAGGGAAGATCTAAAACCCTCGGTCACACAGCGACTGGGAATCTTGCTTGGTGTAAAATACCCTACAGAGTACTTCAAGGAATTCCTCTCCGCATTTCATAGGCCTGGTAAGTAATTCTACATTTTCCCTTCCTTTGTTTACTTAAATGCTCCCGGTTTTTCTTTTTAACAGTATTAATCTTGTGATGATGGTATTGCAGGTACCCGCACCCCCTATCAAAGAGTTGGCTATTGCTACTGCTAAGGAGCGCCTGGTAAGCAATACTCCAACCGATCTTAACTTCTCCTTCGTTGATGGGTGGCTTCATGGGGAAAAGTTGGTTTAGACTCTATGTTTTTAATGACGAAGCGAAGAGAGTCCTCTCTGATGGCCTTGCGTGGAAACTTTGTCTCAAGGGTCTTTGTTGTTTCAAGTCTGGTAGGAGGACTGAACTTAAATTGGTTAGAATTATTAATCCTCCCTTGGTCAAATGTCTATTAGATTAATTATTGCCTAACTTAGGAACCTTAATTAAATATTTGGGTCCACTAGTGCAATTGGGTCCACTTGCCCTAATGGGGCCACATGTACCAGTCACTGGAGCGTGGGGAACACTGCTAGAGGTTAACTGCCACTTACTACATGTGCATGCATCAATTTGGGCGCCTCCTAGACCAATCCCTACATTTTAGGAGCCACTGAGAGTCCCGGCACCAACCTACTTCACTTAGTTGGAGTTAGTACTAGTTAGTCTCAGTTAGCCCTCAGTTACTTCTCAAACAGTTAGCTAGTGCATGCCTTGCATAGATAATGCATGGATGCATGTGGAGTAGGCGCCTTTGCCCACCTACCACACTCAGTTCCACTGAGTTAACTAGCCGTCACTGTTTGTTTGAGTTGTTGGACATCTGGGAGTTGATCTGTTGGACTTCCATATTGATTGAGAGACCATGAGTTAGAGATTCAGTTAGATACAGTCATATCCACTTGGGAGATTCGAATTCATACCCTATGCATTCGAATTCTTTCCTATGTAAACTATTGTAACACCGGATATTATTATTGTGAATGATACTGTAAATTCCTGAGCAATACTTGTCTGTTTCCTGTGTGGTTTGTTTTGTTCAGTTTGTATCTTCATTCTCCATCTATTTGCTGCAAACATTATTAGAACTATCTGCTTGAAGATCTAAATGGCATTCAAATTCTAATATGGTATCAGAGCCTTCTCAGACAGGTTTCATGCTTGTTTCTCCCCATCGAACATCAGAAGCAGTTGGATTTCCACAGAACTCCCCTATGATGATTTGCTAGCTCTAGATTTATTCAGAGCAGCGGAGAGGATGTGGCAGACCCTGAAAACATGTTCATGCCGGGAGGAAAAGCATGATTCTAACAGTTCATATGTTTTAGTGTGTTATTGCAGCGAAATTGACAGGTGCTATGTAGCTTGTGTGAAGTAGTTGCAGTCTTCCAGACGGAGCAATTATGAGTTCTCAAACTCCTGAACCACGGATCCTCACAACTTCCAATTATCTTGATTGGAGGATTGATATGCAGCTAACCTTGTGCAAGCATGGCTACCACAGGATCATACATGGATGGGAGGCTACGCCTCATTAGCCGATAGAGCGGAACAAGTTTCTGAACCGTTGTGATGAAGCATTTGGGTACTTATGTATTATATTTCAAGAGATCTCCTCTTCCACCTAGAAGGCTTGAGGACTCCCAAAGAAGCTTGGGAGAAGCTTGATAGCTTGTTTAACAAACAAGATGAGCTTCGGGGACACATTCTGGAGAATGAGTTGGTATCTTTATATCCCAGCAGTTTCGAGACTATTGAGCAATTCTTTACTAAATTCAAGTCTCTAGTACTCCAGTGCGGAATAGAGCGGAAGGATGAGCAAAATGTCCTTTCCATACTCAGCAAACTAGGCCCTGAGTATTCTGTGTTTGTTTCCATATTTCATTCTAAGCGGGAAAGCTTTCCTGATTGGAGGGTTCCTTCATTAGATTCTTTTTCCGAGTCCTTAATCAAAGAGCAAGACAAATTGATGAGAATGGGAGTCATCAAGACATCCAAAGATCAAGCTCTTCTAGTTTTTTACTCTTCCAAAGCGCAAGAAAAGGGGAAATCAAAGAAGAAGGAGCCAAAGGTAGCTGATTCGAAGCTTAAACAAAATCAACAAGCTTCCGAAGGGGCCTCCGGCTCTAAGAAGAAGAAGTTTGAAAAGAAGTTATGTCCTTATTGTGAAAAGGGGTACCATCTTGAAAATCATTGTATGAGGAAAGAAATTGATGAAATGTTAGCTCTTCTCAAACAACATAACATTGCCTCCCCAAGAGCAAAGAAGCCTGATGAAGAACCAAAGACAGAAGATATCGAGAAGTGTCATGCTTTGAAAGCAACAATCTCTCCATCCTCAGCATACATAATAGATTCTGAAGCTTCCAATCACATGGTTGCTTCCAAAGAATCCTTCTCTACTCTTTCACTAACAAAGGGGCCTAACATTCACATGGGAGATGATTCCCAGATTCCAGCAGAAGGAAGGGGCTCAATCAGATCGAAGCATGGTGAGTTCAAGAATGTCTTATATGTGCCCTCCCTTGCTGCTAACCTGTTGTTTGTTTACCAGATGACACATACAGGCTCTCCCAAGAGAGTTACATTCGATTCAGAATCAATTGAGATTACAGAAAAAGCCACTGAAAAGCTTGTAGCGAAAGGTATTGCAAACCACTCTACCAAAGCTTATGAGTTCTCACATTTCTTACCTATTTCTCCTCCTACAGCTTTATTGTCTCATGCTAACAACACCAGCAAGATTTGGCATGAGAGATTTGGCCATCTCAATTTCAAATATCTAAAACAGCTCCACAATGATAAAATGGTTGAAGGTTTGCCCTCCATCCAAACTTTCGATGTAGTATGTGCTGGTTGCTTGGTAGGTAAGCATCTATAATGTTCCGTTTTTTATAAAAGGGAATAACTGAGGACTAATAGCACTAGGAGCATAAAGGTACATCAATTCAGTATTATTAAGTCATCAGTGTAGAAAGAAGGCCATCAGACTTCATATCCTAAAGCATGCGAAGCATGCAGGCCTTGTTTAGTCGGTATTAAAGTCAACATCAAATTAGAATTGCATGCATGCAAAAGTGAAGCATAAACCCTAAAAGTGACATGCAAACCCTAAAAGCATATGAAGATCTATTTAAGAAGGGTTATGGGACTAAAGGACATATCTATGATTATTGTTGATTGATTTTGGAGCTTTGAGCAGCAGCACCGTGTGCAGCCGCGGCAGTTGGGGTTGAAGAAGGTGTCTTCAGCTAGCGAGGGTTTGGCAGTGAGATATCTTCCCTAGTCTCTTCGGGATAGGCCATCCAGGTTTATTAACGACATTCACCGTATACATCAGTGTTCAGGATCCAGCACACAGAAGGATTACTGATTTGCAAGTTCACGTGTTGCAGCTGGGGATTTAGTTGGATACCCCAAAGTATTCACTGGGTCTCTGATTTCTAGTTTATCTTCCGAATGTCAGCTTCTTCTTCTTCAGCAGGGTCATTCCATTGCATTGTGTGGTTCTTGTTGCCCACCTATTTCGACTAGGTGGCAACCTCATGTACACTAAGTCACCTGGTTCGAATTCGTGTTCGAGTTCGGCAACTTTGAAGTTCGTAAAAAATTCGACACTCAAAATTTTGGTGATAAAATTCGGCATTAAATTCGACACACTATAAAATTTAAAAATAATAAAAAATATATGTAAATTTTTAATAAAATTTAATATGCTCATTAAATATATTATACAAATAAAAGTTTAGAAAAAATAAATAAATATATTATAAAAATAAAACATTTTAAAAATGAAAATAGTTAATATAATCTATACCATCTTTAAAATTGCCACGAACCATTGAACCACTTTGGTCAAAAAAAAAATACATTAAAATTTGAAAATAATAAAATATGCATAAAGCATTTTGAATCTCATTAAACACATTATAAATTAAACTATTGATTATACCATCATTACGAACCCACGAACGACTTTGTTCATCTTCCACGGACTCACTATCAGTTTGCCAGGAATCGGTTTACGACGAACAGGAAACATATATTTTGCTTTCTAGTTAGGCTTTCGAGTAGTGAGACTCAACAGCCACCATCGACGCAAATATATGTTGGAGTTCAGCCACCATCGACGCAAATATCTGTTGGAGTTCCGCTCGAGGGCGTGGGATGAGCCGCGAAGCACAGACTCATGCGTACGGGGACAGAAATCGCGTGCAGGGACAGAAATCGTCTGGCTAATTAGGGACATGAGATGCATGCAGAGACAGGGTAAAAAATTCGGCGAATTTAAATGATGAAAATCGTGCTCAGATAAAATTCGGCGGATTTCGATTTTTATGCTGTAAAAACGGCGAATGCGGTGACTTAGCATGTACATTGAAGATGTACATTCTTGTTCAGTTGTTCCATGGAAAAATCCTTGTGATTTTTCACCTTGCAGGGCAATTTGCCCTTTTGTATTCGAAATACCCGCTCCCCTGCGTGGGATAATTATTGTAATTTTATGTTCTAAGTATGGATCATATGATATGGATTCCATGTCATGGACTTTATTATTAGGGAAGCCCCCTCATCGACTGTTTTTTCCCTTCCAATAAATTTTGTTCTTTAACGATTTTTATTGGTTGGGTTTTCACTCAAAAAATCCTCCAAAGTGGTGACGGCTGTTCTAGTAATCAAATCCATGGGGTGGCTAAGGGTTCAAAGTGTTATTCATGATCATACTAGACACATCCTAAAGTCTTGCGGAATTTCGTTGAGTCTAGTCAGTTTTTTTTTAATTTTTTAACCTCACCGTCAAGGGTTAATTAATAAAGTTTTGATGTAATAAGGTCATCACTTGGTCCTTGGCATTTTGTAATAGGGGTATGAATGCAAAAAATAATTGCCATATCAACCCCTAAGCCATAGGATCAAGTCCCATATCATTCGGACATGTGGTTAGGATTTTATCCCACTTTTGGTCCCACTCAGGCAGGCAAAAACCAGGATTAATTAATTTATTTGCCTAGAGTGAAAAATGCAAAATTCTTATTCTTGGTCCAAAAGTCAAAGTTAGGGGCTCTAATTTTTCCTAAAGTTCATTCCTATCAAGGTTAAGGAGAAATAAACCCAAATGGGGCCCACTCAAAGTGGAAAAATGAATTATTTAAAAGAGGGGACGCTTTTTGCCGTATGTGGGTTTTTTCCATCTTAATATGGAGCCCCTCCCCCTCTTGGAAGCTTCCAAAAGGCGCCCTCTTGGATGGGTGACACTTGGCCATCATCCAAGGGCATTCTCTTTAGGTTTTTAGCTATAAATAAGAGATTTCTCCTCTCATTTTAGCATGAGGGTTCTTGGTAGCATGGTTATGCTGCCAAAATCTTTGCTTCTCTTCTCTTCTCTCTTTATTCTAGCATTTTGCTCAAGCCATTCTTGGCTCATCTTTGTATTGAATCTTGCCTTAGTTGGTCCTATAATAGAGGAAATTCTTTGGAGGAAATCTCTTCTATGGCATGTTGGCTTCCCTCTTCAAGCATTGAGGTATTGTTGTTCCATTTGTGAGTATTTACTTTCATTTTGTTAAGCATAGATGCCCTTTGCAAAGGTCTTCGCAAAGAGATTGAATAGTAAATGGTTATTTACTTTTCATTGTGAGTAGATTAACTTAACTCTACAAAGGTTTTTGTAGAGCTATTTATTTTGCTCATCTCCTTGCTTGCATTGTGTAGTCTTGCTCACCCATTTCTTGCAGATCCAAAGGCTTGAAGAAGGGCCTCCAAAGCCAAGCTCCTAATGTCTTTGTGTTTGTCAATCTACTTCTTTTACTATTTACATATTCGCTCATAGAGTTACAGGTCTAATAAAACTTGGTTTTATTCATTGGTTAATGAATAAAAACCTTGTTTTAGGGCCTTGACTCATTATATATTAGTATAGTAGCTTAAATATATTGTTTTTACATCATTTAGGTGGCTGGAAATTGCATTTTCAGCCCTCTAAACTTTCTGTTTTCAATCATTTTCAAATCTGAAATTTTCTATAAATATTTGTATTTTTATACAAACTTTAATAACATTTTTTTTCTGAGTTTACTGTAAATTCCAGCAAGCTTTTGCTTGCTGGTTTTTGACAGGTTTTAACAGGTATTAAGGGGAGGTGCTGCCAAAAAATTATCAAAAAACACCCCTCTTGTACCCGCTTCAAAGAGGGTCCATTTCTAACCTTTCTCTCTCATTTTTCATAGTGTTTTGAGGCTTGAAAAGTCTATTTTCTATAGATGTTTAGTTGCTGGTTTTATTTCATTGTAAATCATAACATAACGTAATAATCTAATCTAGCTTAGCTTTTACTTTTCAAGTTCACCCACCTTTCCCTTTAGGGATTGTTGTGAGGTTAGAGTAGTACTTGCTTATTAGCTTGCTTTACTTTCTCATAGTTTTATCTATTTCAAGCATAAGCATTTGTTTTAATTGTATAAGAGTAATCATACAACTCAAGTCTTTCGGTGTATCCTCTACCTTCCGTTATCTTCCTTCGGGGAACTCGGACCAAAGGGTATGAAAAGTAGAAGGATTTGGGGGCTTAGTTTAACTAGATAACTTACTTTCTACTACAAATCTTTCACACATTTACTTTTTTCAGTCTGGGGTTCAAGTAGCAGCATCTCCCATAAGGGATACCGCTTGGTTGACTCTGTTGATCGTTCTAAAATAAACCTTGCATGCTCAACAGTAACAAGATCTAAAAGTAACCCTCTAAAATAAACTAACAACTTCTCTGGCCCCTGATCCTCTACTCGATTATCACTCTGCGGAGTACTCACGAGATACGATAGGGAGTGGAAGAGGTTTTAGTAATAGGCATCCACCATAATATTGTCTAAACCAATTAAAAACTGGTAACCGTTGGAAGCTACGGGGGGTGAGAGACCGAGGGGGGTCTCACGGCGTTTGCGTCCCACCTGATGAGCGCCTCGACACCGGGGGTTTGATCTGCGAGCTACAGGTGGACTGATTTCCACTGTTTTGAGCACAGCAGCACTCCATCTTTGGTTTAAGAGGATATGTGGTCGAGGTAGACACATCCCTTGGTTCTAAGACATTAATCGAATATTTAAAGCACCCTTTAAAATCTATTAAAATCAACCAAGAGACATTGCAAAACGTTTCACCAACAAGATACTCCAACAGGGATTGTTTCACTCCAGCATTTCACTTTGATTTCAAGTATTTATTTCCAGCTCTTGCAATCTCATGTGTTGAATGTTTAAGTAATTGTAAATATTGCATATCTTAATATCTCATCTTGGCATTTACATTATGGTATGTATTAAGGCATTAAGTGAATATCTTGTGGTGTGGTGTATACATTTCCCTTTGCTTTATACGTGTATATTGTATATCTTTTGTAAGTAATTATAATCTTGTGGATCTTGCTTAGATAACTGTGGCTAATCTTAGCTTGTAATATATCGACTCCATTCTTTATCTAAGGCACTGGTCTAATAATTTAATAAACCTTAATAATTAATCCTTTTAACTAATTTGTTAATAAATATAGAAACTTAGCATTCCTTAGGGACTACCCCCCTTGGCTCTGTTGGGATTAAGCCTAAACGGAGGATTTGTGGACTATGGTGATAGTGGGCCCTAGCTCTCACTTTCCCCCAAGGACGCACACAGTAGTTGGAGACTTTCCATGTTCTAAAGTGCATATTAGGCGGCAACAGTTCCCAGTTCTCCGTTTGCTCATTCTGAGGAGCTATCAACAGATTAGAGGGATTTGAGGGCGTGAGCACCAAACTGCCAGTTCAATTCGCTAGGGCACTTACAGAGGTCTAATCTTCCGCATGCTCCGACCATTCTCTTCAAGAGGGGAAGACCATCAGCTCTGCAAAGTTTCGATGGTATCTGACCTCTCCTCGTACAAAAACATCACCTTCAGTCTAGAGGGTGCTTACTGTACTGCGGGGCGGTAACACCAAAGGAAAGTAGCACTAGTAGCCCACCTATCCGGATCTTTATGCATGCAGCTACCTCTGGAGTCATTATCAGTCGAGATATCAGTAGTAAGTGTTAATTTCTCTCTGCAAAACCCTAAAACTAATTCAGCTACATTTTAGGGCATTTTTGCATGGCAAGTTTGCATGCACAACTATTTCGCATTTTTGTATAAGATTGAGTGTGTGATTCAGCACTACAATATAATATTAAAGAATATCAGTATTTGGGATATTACAGTAGTATCAAAGCATGTTCCTGGCCAGCTGTGGGCATGCAAAAGTGTAAATGAATTCAGAAGACCCATACAACATTACTTACCGGAGACAAAGGTTTAGAAACAGTGATAGAGGAGAAGAGGAGTTAGAGGACATAAAGTTGGGGGATAGAGAGTATCAGTTCAGAAAAGGCAAAGAAACAATGGTTGATGATGATAAAACAACTTTCAATAGTCTCATATCAGCCATAAAAGAACTCACTACTGGGCAAAAAGAAATGATGAATACCTTCAGGCAAATGACAAAGAAAAATAGGCCCACCCCACACAGTCCCTTGTTTCCCAATAGTGATAGGCTATCCACCAGCAGTAGTAGGGAGCACTTACATACCAACATGCAGAGCCATCCCCATATATACAAGCCTTTTCGACCCACCATGCCTCAATTCTTAGATAGTCCAGCTGCAGTGCCTCTAGCACAAGCAGAACCAAAAGAATCCATGAGTTCCTATCTGAGAGAGTATAGAGCTTTAGGAGAGGACTTCCATTCAGCCATGACCTTCACTGACTTCTGCCACTTTAAAAGTAAGAACAAACCCAGAGCTTACAATAGGTCATTCACCCAGAACTATGAGTTACAGCGCACCGTAGGGAAACTGACTATCCCTACCTTTGAGGGTACCCGAGGTGGCCCAGCCCCGAATTGGGTGCAGAAGTTGGATACATACTTCCAGCTCAACCCCATGATTGAGACAAATTCCATTAAATTGGCTACTTTGCATTTGGATGGAGAAGCCCATGAGTGGTGGTACCACGAGTTAGTGACACTGGATCACAATACCATCACATCGTACCCAGATTTTACACAGAGGCTCATTGAGTGGTTTGATTGGAAGGACCCTGAGGTACACTTTAGAGAGCTAGCACAGCTCAAGCAGATAGGAAGTGCAGATGCATTTATTGCAGAGTTTCAGAGGATAGTAGTACATGATGAGGATGTGCGTGAGGAGATAGCATTACAGCCATCTTGTGAGTCTAGCGACACAAGCGCATTCACTAGTTGGATTGTGGACAAGTCGTGTGATGAGTTGGAGTTGGTACACTGTTCATCACCTACAACAGGGGCCCAGACAGTTATGACAGACGAAATACATGAGGTACAAGGCAATAAGCACAGCAATCGAGACAGTGAGCAATCACACATGGAGGTTAGCGTGAGTTTATAACTTTATACAATCATGAGATAGAGCTTCCAGATGAAAGTCACAGAAAGAAGATTGAACGTGTTAAAGAAAGCATTCTAGCAATGAAAGAGAGGACCAAGATACTTCGGAACACCATATCACAGCGAGATGTTGAACTTACATCTCTTCGAGTTGTATGTGCCGAGTCAACGATCAGGATTTCTAGTATTGATGAGCAGTTGGATTACTTGATGGGGCAGCAGAAGAAACATACTATTGCATTTCAAAACTTCAGGAGTACATATACAAGGCTTGCGGTAGCTTGAGTCCACATTTGCATAATGGCGGATGGTTTTTACAGGTTGGCCAAGACCGAGAAATTGGGCAGCAGTATATGAGCATTCTGGTCGAAATCAGAAGGGCAGAATGTCAGCTTGGTAAGATTATTCCTTGTGATGGTGCTTATGGACGAGGTCCTTTTCGGGGGTTGGATTGGAGAGAGATTAAGAGTTGGTGTCTTATTGAGTGGGCGATTCTTGGGAAGACATTCCTAGCCAAGGGTATAGTCCCACAAGAGCCTTCGGATATTCAGGATGAAAGATTCACAAGTTTGCATTGGGATCTAGGTGGGAGGATCTAGGTGGGAGACCTTATGAGGGATGGATACAGTGTTTACCGATGGCGTTACTTGGGAGTCCACAGGATGCTCCTGGTGTCGATACTACGCAGGGTAGCGGTGGATGCATTTTGACCTCTGCAATTCTCAGATTGATTTGGGACCCTGGTATTATAGTGACTGGCAGTTTAGTGATTGCTAGAGGATGCTTTCAGGAGGTCTCTTGTGATGGTACCTCGTTTTCACCATGGTTAGTCACTCTGCTTATAGGAGGCTTTCGTGGGACATTTTGTGATGGAACCGTGCAGTGCAGTGCTTTAAGTAGAGGGTGCTATAGATCTCCTAGGATAATTTGGGACCCTGCGATCATCCTCGGATTCAGTTGGTTCAGTTTGATTAATTGTGGAGTTGCGTTGGCATTGCTCGAGGACAAGCAATCTTTGCGAGGGAGGACTGTAATGTTCCGTTTTTTATAAAAGGGAATAACTGAGGACTAATAGCACTAGGAGCAGAAAGGTACATCAATTCAGTATTATTAAGTCATCAGTGTAGAAAGGAAATCCTCAGAGTTCATATCCTAAAGCATGCGGAGCATGCAGGCCTTGTTTAGTCAGTATTAAAGTCAACATCAAATTAGAATTGCATGCATGCAAAAGTGAAGCATAAACCCTAAAAGTGACATGCAAACCTTAAAAGCATATGAAGATCTATTTAAGAAGGGTTATGGGACTAAAGGACGTATCTATGATTATTGTTGATTGATTTTGGAGCTTTTAGCAGCAGCACCGTGTGTAGCCACGACAGTTGGGGTTGAAGACGGTGTCTTCAATTAGCGAGGGTTCGGTAGTGATATATCTGCCCTAGTCTCTTCAGGATAGACCATCCAGGTTTATCAACGACATTCATCATATACATCAGTGTTCAGGATCCAGCACACTCAGAAGGATTACTGATTTGCAGGTTCACGTTTTGCAGCTGGGGATTTAGCTGGATACCCCAAAGTATTCACTAAGTCTCTGATTTCTAGTTTATCTTCCGCATGTCAACTTCTTCTTCTTCAGCAGGGTCATTCCATTGCATTGTGTGGTTCCCAGTTCTCCATTTGCTCATTCTGAGGAGCTATCAACAAATCAGAGGGATTTGAGAGCGTGAGCACCAAACTGCCAGTTCAATTCGCTAGGGCACTTAGAGAGGTCTAATCTTCTGCATGCTCTAGCCATTCTCTTCAGGAGGGGAAGACCATCATCTCTGCAAAGTTTCGAGGGTATCTAACCTCTCCTACAAAAATGTCACCTTCAGTCTGGAGGGTGCTTACGGTACTGCGAGGCGGTAACACCGGAGGAAAGTACCACTACTAGCCCACCTATCCGGATCTTTATGCATGGAGCTATCTCTGGAGTCATTATCCATCAGGATATCAGTGGTAAGTGTTAATTTCTCTCTACAAAACCCTAAACCTAATTCAGCTACATTTTAGGGCATTTTTGCATGGCAAGTTTGCATGCATAACTATTTTGAATTGTTGTATAAGATGAGTGTGTGAGTCAGCACTACAATAGAACATTAGAGAATATCAGTATTTGAGATATTACAGCATCCAAAAAAGAAGTATGATGTTGGGAAGGCACATAGATCTGCCTCTACACTTGATTTGATACATAGTGATGTAGCAAGACCTATGCTGACAAACTCCATTAATGGTTGCAGGTACTTCCTCACTTTTATTGATGATTGTTCACGGCACTGTTGGATCTACTTCATGAAACAAAAATCAGAAGTTTTTGAAACTTTTAAAGTTTTTAAAGCTATGGTTGAGAACAGTTTCAATAAGAAGATCAAGTCAATAAGATCTGATAAGGGAGGAGAGTACATCAAAGGAGATTTTCAGAGTTTCTATGAATCAAAGGGGATTCAAATGGAACACTCAGTGCCATACACACCACAGCAAAATGGTGTGGCTGAGAGGAAGAACAGATCACTGAAAGAGATGGCAACATGCCTTCTCCATGCCAAGCATCTACCTCCTTCTCTTTGGGCTGAAGCAGTAAACTGTGCTTCGTATTTGCAGAATAGGGTGCCCCACAAGTCAATGGTTGGGGTCACTCCATTCGAAGCACTGCATGGGTATAAGCCCAATGTCTCTCATCTGAGAGTTTTTGGTTCCAAAGCTTGGGCCAAAATACCACTTGACAAGTGGAAGGCCTTCCAAGCCCAAAGTAGCGAATGCATTCTGCTAGGATATGCAGAAGATGCAAAAGCTTACAAACTAATGGAGGTTGCTACCAGAAGATGCTTCATTGAAAGAAGTGTCCAGTTCAAAGAAGATCAGTTGCATGATACTCCTCTAGTAGCACAGGAAGGTATAACTATTTCTCCACCTATTTTTTATGATGATGATGATGTGCTACAGGTTTCAGATTCAGATGAAGAAGATCACATTTAGCATGATCCTGTTATTGAGACTGAATCTCAAGAGATTCTAGATCCAGATCCAGTACCGATTCCTAATCAGAAGCCTAAACCCAGATGGCCTCAAAAGCTTATTGATGCAGCTGGAAGAGGTGTTGGAGATCCAGAAGACAGAAGAAGAACAACGTCCCAGTATCAGAATGAGCATGCTGCACTATCTCTCACAGATTCGCTCTCTACAGTATGGTGCAGCAAAGTTCCAGGTCGGTGCTACTTGATGATGGCGAATGATCAACTACATGGCCCACAGAAGCAGAAACTTGATCATTCCCTACCTTCACCATTCAGAAGAGACAAACAGAGTCATTAGTTCAGAAGTACATTGAGAGGTCCACTGATGGACCATGCTGCTGCATAGAGCTGCAATTTTGCAGCAATGTTTTTGCTCAAGTTATTTTTCTAAGGAGGAAGCTTCTTTCTTCTAAAGATAGCTTGCAGATTGCTATTTTCCTACTTATTTTTTACGGGGGGGGGTTTCCCATGAGGTTTTTCCCTATTTCCTCAGTTGTATTAAGCAGCATTTTCTATTATCTTTTAGATTGTATTTGGGTGACCTATGGTCTTGTTACTAGGGCCCACAGTTGTCCAAGTTAGGATTCAAGGGGGGTGTTAGGATTATTAATCCTCCCTTGATCAAATGTCTATTAGAATAATTATTTCCTAACTTAGGAACCTTAATTAAATATTTGGGTCCACTGGTACAATTTGGTCCACTTGGCCTAATGGGGTCACATGTACCAGTCACTGGAGTGTGGGGAACACTGCTAGAGGTTAACTGCCACTTACTGCATGTGCATACATCAGTTTGG
This sequence comes from Pseudotsuga menziesii, assembly GCA_001517045.1. Taxonomy (NCBI): domain Eukaryota; kingdom Viridiplantae; phylum Streptophyta; class Pinopsida; order Pinales; family Pinaceae; genus Pseudotsuga; species Pseudotsuga menziesii. Next base: position 643,516 of record LPNX010800648.1, on the reverse strand, counting down.
GCGCCTCCTAGACCAATCCCTACATTTTAGGAGCCACTGGGAGTCCCAGCACCAACCTACTTCAGTTAGTTGGAGTTAGTACTAGTTAGTCTCAGTTAGCCCTCAGTTACTTTCAGTTAGTTCTCAAACAGTTAGCTAGCGCATGTCTTGCATGGATAATGCATGGATGGATGTGGAGTAGGTGCCTTTTCCCACCTACCACACTCAGTTGCACTGAGTTAACTAGTTGTCACTGTTTGTTTGAGTTGTTGGACATCTGGGAGTTGATCTATTGGACTCCGTTATTGATTGAGAGACCATGAGTTAGAGATTCAGTTAGATACAGTCATATCCACTTGGGAGATTCGAATTCATACCCCATGCATTCGAATTCTTTCCTATGTAAACTATTGTAACACCGGATATTATTATTGTGAAAGATACTGTAAATTTCTGAGCAATACTTATCTGTTTCCTGTGTGGTTTGTTTTGTTCAGTTTGTATCTTCATTCTCCATCTATTTGCTGCAAACATTATTAGAACTATCTGCTTAAAGATTTAAATGGCATTCAAATTCTAATAAAATTATGTATCTAAAACGTAAGGACATTTTGTCCTTCCTCTCTAAGAGAGAATGTAGTGACAGAACTCTGTTGGTTATGATGTTTTATTGCAAGCTCCTATTAAAACTGTTTAGGCGACTCTGCAATAGACGTAAGGGTCATCTAAGTCGTTGATAGATGGATACATTATTGTACCAAGCACTGGACTGTTAATACTGTTTTTATTTGAAAGTATATGTGGTCTAACCCTAGTGGATGTTCACTCTTTAATTATTTAAGCGTTACTACAATTCGGACTGTTAGTTCTTGCTCATAATTATTTCGAGTTTTTCAATACTGCTTATATTTAAGTGTTGGCCATTTCATTATTTAAATTTTCACTGCATCTTGGATCTGGGCTCTGAGTCGTGTTTTGATTGGGGGTTTACAGTAGATCTTAACTCGAGATGATAGTTTAAAGCATTCAAATAAATTTTAGCCATTGCACTTATTATTGTTTGTTAGCGATCTTAAACTCTATATTTGTTAGGGTTACCTGCAGTTTCGACCTGTATTTTCTTAGGGTTTAGCCTCCATATAGTTGTAGATTAAAACCATAGCAATGGTGTCATTTACTCTGCATTCTCACAACCAAGTGCGACTTGTAATGATACCGGTTTACAACTTGTGGGTATGAATTAATCTTAAATTTATCTACCCTGTGGGGAACTGTAAACTCTTCATTGTTTATGAACAGTCTTCTTTTAAAAATAGTCACGGGTTCGTGAACTTGCAGAGTTTTCACCACCAGAAATCGAGGCTTAGCCAGACAACTAGCCCTTCAATTATTAATCCTACACTCAGTCCTGTAGAGGTGCGTAAATAATTCCCTACGCCTCCCAACTTTACTCCCAGATAACATGTAACCTTTATTAAGTTACATTACTCGGTTATGTGCTAAACAAACTTAGGTTACCTATCCCTTTGGGACCTACGGACCTAACTAGGATTGTAAAGTCGATTTGGTCAAATCCTGTACAAAGATCCGGATTTAGCCACGACTCGGGTTAAAGGTTCCAGAGGCATAGCAAAATTTTCCATTTTGACTGTGTTAACCAGACAAAAACTCAATCCATTCGATTGACTATACGCTTGAATTTATTGCCTATATAATTTAACCCATAGTTTAGTCAAAGTTAGTATAAATCTTTATAACAAAATGAACTGTTAATGATACGAATGATTTGTTTAAAACTGTTAATAATACTAATGATCTGTTTAAAACTGTTATTGTCCATAATCACATTCTTTTATTACCGTAAAAAGTTACTAACTTTGTCAATAATATTCAACAGCTATAACACAAATTTAAGAGAAATATTGACTCTGTCAATAATATTTAACAACTATAACCCAGATTTAAGAAACATAATAACTCTGTAACAACTATAATATAATGCCTCAAACGAATATTATGCCTTTTCGGCTTGATTTTTAATAAGTCAAAGTATTTTGTTTGAACAATCAGAAGGGACTACAGTTGTTGTATAATTTCATTCTAGGAAAAAGAAATAATCTTAAATGAACTTCATTAGAACCTGGGTAACTTTTGCAACATCGAAATGTGGTAGGAACAACCACGCTCCACCCAACCGTAGATCCAAGTAGTTCTCCTTTACTAACCTTGATCACCCCCGAGCTAAACTTTGCATCCCAAGAGTGGAGTTTAGTCAACCTTTGTCACAGTTCTCCGTTTGATTAGAACCCTTTCCTAACACCAGAGTGCTCACCCAACAAGTTTCCTTTCTATGGTATACTAAGCAGTGTCTTACCTCTCGCATATGCCCCTTTTATATTTTCTTTGTCTAGGTCTTTTACCAGTAGCTAATTCCTCTTGGAATATTCGTAGCTATCAAAATACCTGATTTTTAGAGAGTGTCTAGTGCCATTATTGCACTCCTAACACTTGTTTTGACTTCCCCGAGGTTAACTCTTTCTTGTCCTCCACTCTTGTATGCACAATTTCCTCATTTAGCATAGCTATCCTCCCTTATTCTCTAATTTATTAAATCCAAATTGTTTACTAAATCCGTTCAACAAGTGGACCATTGTCAGATTTCAAATCTAGCCAATTTATTAATTAAACAATAAAACTTAATTAAATAACATGATAAGCATAATATCGTTTCTTGGGGATGTTACAGCAACGCCCCTAGTAAACCCCAAAGGGAAAACCAGTAAATGAGAGAAATTTTATTGTTCAGCCCACGGAGAAAAATCTGGAAGCTACAGCAATCAATCTCAACATTTAATGCACCTATACAGTCTGATATAATATGTATCAAACCTCAAAATCTATGCACACACCTCGATAATTGTGCCCAATAAAATCATATGACCTGCACAGCTATCCCTAAAGACTGTACTAGTTGTCTCAAAAACTAGAAAATCGTACCTCGATTTCTGTGTCAAACTGTACAGACTATCCCTCGATTTCTTGTTGTGCGGACGGCGTTGAAATTCGTGTTGTTTACAATCTGCCTTCCTGTTAGATATACAACGTGCTACCTTGATTTCTGTGCATAAACTTTGTTGTATGAATTTCTTAGGAAGTGTGCCCTCTTTACTCTAATCAGATTGGGCCTTAGCTGAGAGAGTCCAGATCCTTCTTCTTCGTCGCATCATCAAATGCGAGCAGACAGTACCGCAGCACATCATCCTTGCCAAGTTTGGGGCTCAACCCTTCCGCCTTGAGATGGCCTTCAGACTGGTTTCCTTTTTGCATTGTGTTCAGGGATTTTGCAGACTCGTTAAAAGGTTGGGATAAGTATCCATACTTGGCATACAGCTCTTCGGAGGCTATTGCCCGTGCTACCCACTCGGGTAGAGCCAAATGCTGGTTCAAAGGGGTCTCTGACCTTCTCGAATTAGTAGGTATTTAGACAGGTCGTCTTCCTTCGTTCCGGTATTCTCTAGATGCTCTCGGGCATCTCCTACCTACCCGACGGGATCTAAACAAGATTATCAGGGAGGATATTTACTAGCAGTTTATCCAGGTTACCTGGGTCAATCCTCCGGGAGGGTTGCGCCCAAAGATGGCCTTTTATGCTAAGCACTTCTTGGAAATAAAAGACGGGCTCATTGTCCGAACCCAATTGTAATATCCCAAACTAATATTCTATTGTTTTACTACTATGTTGTTTTGCTCATATACTCAAAATGGTGCAAATATACTGAATAAAATGTGCATGCAAAGGTGTCATGCCAAATGGCCCTAAAAAATAGCTAACTTGGAGAGATTATAGGTTAGAGATTTTCAGTAAGTTGATGTACACATACCACTGATAATGAAGTTGATAGTCCTCCAGATATAAGATGCATGCAGTGTGTGCTAGAAGAATAGTGCTCCCCTCCTCTCTTTGAAGCCCAACTACAAAGTGCCCTCCTTCAGATGATATTGACGCTTTTGAGGGAGGAGTGATCCGATGCTAATGAAATTTTTGTCAGGATGTTGGTCTTTACCTGCCAAAGATACTGGATGCCACATGCAGAACTTTTGCCTCCTCTAAGGCACCTAGCGAATTGATCTGCTTTCCTGGTGCTCACATCCCCCTTCCTCACGTATCTATTGATAACTACTCCAGATAAGCAAACAAGGAACTGATAATCACCCGGTGCAGTGGAGTGATCCTGCTGAGAAAGATGAAGCTGACATGCAGAGGAAAAAGTGAGCTTTAGGGTCCCAATGAATTCTCTGAGGGTTTCCAACTATTCCCCCAGTTGCAAAACGTGAACCTGGAAATAAATGTTCTCTATGTACGGGATCACTGAATATGGATGAATATGATGAATGTCGATGATAGACCTGGATCGTCTACCTTGAAATGATTAGGGTAGATAGAATTCACTACCAAAACCCCTTGTTAGCTGAAGACCTTCGCCTCCAACCCCAACTGTTGCTGCTGCACTTGCTATTGCTGCTCCAAAACCCAAACCCAACAATAATATTCATAGATAGCTCCTTTGGTTCAATAAGCCTTCTTAAATAGTTTAGCATGTACTTTTAGGGTTTGCATGTCACTTTTAGGGTTTATGCGTCACTTTTGCATGCATGCAATTCTAATTTCATGTTGACTTTAAGCCTAAAGTAATAAGGCATTCTTTACCATATTGATGACTTAATACTGAATGAATGCTCAGTTCTGCCCTAAGTATCAAATGTCCTCAGTCAATTCCCCTTTCAGGAGATACCCGCTCGAACCTATGGGAATCAAATAGGTTAGCGGGTGTTTTGGTGCTCAAGTAGATGAGGACATTACAGTCCTCCCTACTTGAAATTGCTTGTTCTCAAGCAACTAGAAACCAGGATGCTGCAATACCTATTTTCCCTTCCATGTGGCGTCTTCCATAGGCAATTCTTGCCATTTCACCAAGTATTCTCGAATCACCCTGTTTCTAAGCTTCTTCTCTCGAACCTATAGAATCCTTTCTAGAATCAGCACTAGAAGCCCTTCATCATCTAAGGGTGTTAGTTCGCTGGATGGAGTAATGTTTTGTCCTATTGTTTTCTTGAGGTTTGACACATGAAATACATTGTGAATCTTGCTTTCCTCTGGAAGTTCTAGTTCATAAACCACCTCTCCAACCTTCCTAACTACCTTGTAAGGACCATAGAAGCGAGGCTTTAGCTTTTCCACTCCTTTCTTCTTGAGTGAAGATTGTCTGTAAGGTTGTAGTCATAAATAGACCAGGTCCCCTACCTCAAAACTACGCTCAATCCTGTGTCGGTCCGCATATAGCTTCTGTTGGTTCTGAGCTGCCTGTAGGTTTTCTTTTAGAACCTTCAGAATATCCTGACTGTCCTGTACCCAATCCTTTGCCTTAGGCGCTCTGATGTCCCCGAAAACTAAATCTGCAAAGTTCAGTGCCTCATAGCCGTATAAAGCTTTGAACGGCGTCATCTTAATAGACATATGGTGAGTAGTATTATAACAGTACTCCCCTAGGTGTAGCCATTTAATCCATGTCCTCTGTTTCCCTACTACACAGTTTCTCAAATAAATCTCAATCCATTTATTGATTATCTTTGTCTGCCCATCGCTCTGATGATGATAACGCGTGCTAGTAACTAGTTCGGTCGCCACTAATCTAAACAGTTCTTGCCATAAAGCGCTGGTGAATTTATTGTAACGATCACTGACAATGGTCTTTTGTAGTCCATGGAGTCTAAAAGCTTCTCTGAAAAACAAGTCAGCTACCTATGATGTTGAATAATCTGAAGAAATAGCAAAGAAGTGGGCAAATTTTGTCAACCGATCTATGACCACGTATAAGCAATCTCGTCCCTGTACCTTGGGTAACCCGTAATGAAGTCCATCGAGATTCTCTCCCATTTCTACTCCGGAATAGGTAATGGCTGAAGTAATCCTGCTGGATGAATGTGTTCTATTTTATTATGTTTACACACACTGCATTCCCGAACATGTTGTACTATATCCTCCTTGAGGCCTTTCCATGAGAACCTCTCTCTAATCTGTCTGTAAGTTTTCAAGAACCATTGATGCCCTGATAATGGTGAATCAAGCGATGCCTGTATAATCCTTTTCTTTAAAGCCGACCCTGGAACGAGGTATATCCGATTCTTGTAATAGATGATGTCGTCGATTACCCTATTACCTGTCATCCGGTATTTGTCCGTCTAACAATTCACAAGCAAATTTATTTTTGGAATACTCCAAGAGAAGAGACCTCCAATCAGTAGATATACTCATGAGTGATAATGAGGTTGGTTGCCTTGATAAAGCATCAGCTACATCATTGTTCTTTCCTTTAACATATTTTATTTCAAAGTCGTATTCCTGTACCTTGCTGACCCATTTCTGTTGACACTCATTCAATTCTTTCTGCTCCAAGAAGTATTTGAGGCTGTTGTGATCTGTCTTGATTTTAAACCTGCTTCCCACCAAATACTGTCTTAATTTTGTTAAGGCATGTAGGATGGCTAGCATCTCCTTATCATATATAGAGTAGTGGCGTTCATAATCTTTAAGTTTATGGCTTTCAAATGCAATTGGGTGATGGTTTTGCATCAATACTACCCCTAGTCCCTCTCTTGAAGCATCACACTCAACTATGAACGCCTGTGAGAAATCTGGTAGCGCCAAAACTGGACAAGAACTCATGATTGTTTTCATTTTTTCAAAACTAAGATGAAATTGTGGGAAAGTAGCAAATTGTGATGTAGATATCTCTAGGAACAGAGACTAAACCACTAAGTCAGATCCACATGAAACTGGCAAACTCATTTGAAGCTATAAAAGAATCCCTAGTCCGAAGGGAGTCCCTGGTTAAATAAGACACCCCGCCTAAACCTCTGACCCCACCTATGGATCTAGTCTCCTGCCAATAGGCAGGAAGCTAGAGATAACCTGTTATGTTTGAGAGTGGTCTGATAGGGCTCGCATAGGTCTCAATAATAAAGAGGATGCCGAATGAACCAAGGGCGTCATACATCATGCCCAGTGATGACCATAATGGCCCATTGTTGTTACAACATCCTACTAAAATCCCTAGCCCTGTGGCCTCTTCCGACGGGCTAGTCATAAAGAGAACCCACATTGGGAGCACCTGTCATGCTGCTGCTACCAGCTCCAATGTTCCACCATGTTTCCAAGACACTGGGACGCAGAAGCAGGGAAACGCAGGAGCGGCCTATATAGAAGTTTCCCTCAAATTTTAGGAAACGTCAAGGGGACATCAAGGTCTTCAACATAGGGGACCCCACCATAAATACTACAAAATTTATATTAGAATACATAAAAATTGGAAGTTAGAGCATTAATCTTGAGAGTCTTTAATTTTATAATCTAAAGATTAATACAAGATTACAACATACCTCAATTGAAATAAAATGAAATACAACCATACATGTGCTATAACTAATCAAACAAAATCGAAAATACAGCCATAATGAACAACAAAATGAAGTCAAAGCTAGAAATAGTGGACGGTGTGCCCTTTATCATTTAATTTTTATTTATTTTGTATTTTTTGATCAAAAACAATCAAAGGAGACGTGGGGATGCCATTTTTAGGAGGGAAACGTTCCCTTTTTCCCAAAAGATGTCCCCTTTTGTGTTTCCTTGAGTTTCTTTCAAATGGGAACATGGGGGGGACGTTTCCAATGGATTTTCAAAGTTTTTGGGACATGCAGGGGCATGTAAGCGTGTTTCTTACCCTTGGGGACGCATCCCCATGTAACACTGACCAACTTCCTAACATGTTTCAACTCTATAACCTGGGATGTAGTTAGGTCCATGTCTTTGATTATCTTGTTGGGGAGAGATAACAACCTAAGCTTGGCTCTAAGAGCCCAAAGTTGGTCATCTACTTACCTGAAATCGATAAAAAATATGGAGATGGCACACATCCAAGCATGCTTGATATCAATATCCTTCAGGTGCAAGGTGTCATGAAGGAACGAGATGTCTATCTGTAGGGAGTCCCCTAGGGAAAAGGTGGACGTGAGGAACCAACATACTATGAGAATAAGATCTTGGGTTCAGCAAAGGGGGTTCTTAATTCAACATGGCTTGTATCACCTCCTCGACCTCGATGAGCAAGGGGGGTTGTTCCCTTTTCTAGACCACCTAAACCCAAAAGTAAAGGGTTCGCTATTGCGTTTTGGTTTCCCATGTAAAAAACGACCTACTGTGATCTCATCTCTTCTTCAATATTTTTTATGTTTGAGATTTCGGATTGGAGTGTGGGAGTCTGTGGGTGGGTTTTGCAAGTGTATGTTTTCTTGATGTTTCACTTCAAAAACCAATTGTTTAAAATAAATTACCTCAGAGTGGAGCTTCTTGTTTTCAGTTTCAAGAAATTCCATCCTTCTCAGTAAATTTTTAATCTGGGACATCTGGTATGTAAAATCTAAATCCATGGCTATATTTGTGAGGTTGTAAATTGATCTTGGATTGTTGTTGCAATCGTCAAGGGCCTCACAATATTTGCTTGGAGATGAGGAAACCAATGGGGGTTTCGAGGTAGAGTCCACCATGGCCGCAACTCTGCAAACAGGCACAGAAAATAGCTGCCAATTCTTTGAATCACCGGTAGCTGGAAAATCCCACAGATACAATAGGTAATTGGCAATTTCCATGGTTCATGAGTTAAATTGGAATTCAAAGGTGCTAAAGAAAATTCTCTACTTGCTTCGGTTACCAAAGGAATCTCTCAAAACAAAGTGGACCATGTTAAGGGTTTTGCTTCAATTGTTGAAAGTATTGAGGTGCATGAACGAGATACCCACGTTTGCAGTTTGTTAGAAGCCATGTGTGCATTGTTGTTTGCACCATAAGCTTGCTATTTTTGGATGGATGAGATTTGTGCAAATTTTATCTTTCTGATTTTGATAGCTCTAATCCACATGTCATCATATCGCATCTGATTTTGATAGCTCTGATCCACATGTCTTCGCATTGTATCTGATTTTGATAGCTCTGATCCACATGTCTTGGTATTGTATGAAGATGTGAATCTTTGCAAGGAGTCCTAAACAGCTCATGATGTGGTGTCTTAAAGATTTTGGACCGTGAAGTTGATATGAAGGATGTTGGAGTTTGGTCGATCGTTGATGGTCCAAGGTTTTGATCCCTCAAACTAACAAGTGGTCAAATCCCTAGCAAAAGGGAGGTTTGAGATGTTGTAATAGTATCCTACTTTGTAGGATTCAGTGAGACTTCTAAAGCTTACAGTATCTACATTCCATCATAGAGAAAGACTGTGGTGAGCCAAGATATGAAATTTTAGGAGGATGTATGGTCCTCTAGATCACAGGTATCTCCTTCAGTGAGTGAAGTGAGGGGGTGATTGTTACAGAATCTGATCCAGAGATAAGAGAAGTCAGATCCAAGTGTGAGTGAGGAGTGCTTACAGAAGGATACATCCTTACCCTCTACTACAACCTGCAAGAATCCATGATAGCTTACTTTGAGTCTAGACATTACAGGATGCCCAAGAGCAAGTCGAAGCACCCAAATCTCTGATGAGGGCCAGTACCCCTCCTGGAAGATATGCAAACCATATCGCATGAGCTACTTCCATTTGTTTGCGTAATTTTTGAAGACATGAAGTGTGATGCCACGATGGAGAAGAATGATGTTTGGTGGCAATTCCTTTCTAGAGGTTAGTGACTGATCCCGACACTGCAGCAGATTCAGATTTGCAGATGGCAGGTTTGTTTGAAATGCAACGGAAGGAAGCCAGTGTTTGTGTAAACACTTTGCTTGTAAAGAGGGAGTATCAGATTTTGGAGTTACTTAGGAAGTGTTTACACCATGCTTGGGGGTGCTTCTTGTGATTGAGGTGCATGATGTGTTCACTACCCTTGGTTGTTGTGTAACAGGGATACACATTAGAAATAGCTTACTTTTGGACTTCAAGCACCAACTAACATGACACTATTGGATCAACTTTCAGTTTTTTGCTTCACCTCGTCCAGATGGTGTTTGCTTAGTGTTGAAATTTTTGCAAAGGCAGAGAACTAGGTAAGCATGCAAAAACTTAAATCAATCATATAACTCTTCTCAAGTTTTACAAACACTTCAAAAAAAGCTCCTGATACAAACACAATGCTCAACATTAAAAATCCAATGGATTTAACAGTAAATATTGTCAAAAATTATTGATTGCATACACCATTGGCTAACTTTTCACACTTTTGCAGTGTAAGATTATGACCATCCTGTCGAAGAAAAATTTGGAATTTTGAAGTAGATGGAGTGACCACCCTTCATTCCTCAAGCTAAATCAGGACATAATGAATAGGAAGAGAGGGCACATCTACATGAATGTCAAACTTCTTCCCCTAGTCAAAAAATTTAAGAACTACGCAATTTGAACTTTTTTCTCCAAAAACAAAGACAAATCAAAGATCTAAGAGGTTGATGGCTTACATCTTGTGTTCTACTAGATCATTCAAAACTTTATAAGCTAAAGAATTATAAATGTTTACCATGTTGGGCACATTTCCACTTAAAGTCAACACCTAGCTAAAAAGAGAGAGGTAGTCCAAATGTCAATGTGACACAGTTATAGCTCATCTGGTTGTTGCAATTGTCTGTGTCTGTTACTATTAACTAACACAACCAAAACAATGCTTTTGACAACTGGGCACAGAAGGAGATCATGTACTAAACACAATTTTGCAGTGTCCAATTTTTGTACTGAAAACCTAACAATGTGAATACAGCCAATAGACCTCAATTTTCATAAAATTCAAACCAAAAAATTTAGAAGGTTGTTGAGAAACTTTGGACCCAGAAATACTTACAAAGTACGAGACCATAATTTTATCACTCTAAATGCTTTTGGGCAATTATCCTTGTTACCACCTAAGTTGTACTTGGTGGAGTTTTCAAACGATCCAGCAAAGTAAAACAAGTATACTTGTTCATTCTTCAGAGTTCAGAAGTCTGCCAGGCCTTTTCTGGGAGATTTTTCAAAAAAAATTGTAACAGATGTTCATACCCCCTTGGGGAAATTGTAAAAAATGTGCTAGCATGGTCAATTTTATAAAAGACTCGGCTTCCTAGACTTAGACATTAATCCGACTAGCCCATAGTGTTTTTTCCCTTGGTAATTATTGGTTGTTGAACAAACGACTAATAATTTTTGAGTTTTTCACTCACACCTCCAAAGTTGGGGTAGTCGTCTTAGTGGTTAGGCCTTCGGAGGTTATTAGAGCCTCTGTGTTAGTGTTTATAAACATGTTAGGCATTCGAATTGAGTCATATGGACATTTGCTAGGTCCCCCTACGTTTTTGTTCAATTCCAATAAAATTATTTTTTCCTGCAAAATTAGGCCATTTTTAATGGTTTGATTAAAAAACTTCACAAATGTAATAAAGTATGGATCCAGAGTCTATTTTTGGTGTGGGGATGCTCATTTTCACACTCAAAGCATCCTCTTTACCCAAAGGCCACTTTTCCTATGATTTGGGCAGCTAAAACACCCCGCAGTGCATTATTTCTCTAAAGGTGCGTCAAAACAGCATTTAATGCTAACATGCGACAAATTGGCACTAAAGAACAAGTTTGAAAAAGTCAAATTTGATTTGTTTAAAGTATGGGGTGACATGGCGAGTGGGTCCCCCATGGTCATGCGACCCTTTTCAAATGCTAAGCATTAAACTTTGCATAGTAATTAAGTGAGTTTCATTTTTTAGGAGATGACACCAACCTCTTAAAACTCACACGTGGGTGGTGGATTGGCGAATTAGGAGAATGGTTGGAAGTTGGTGAGGGGCGCACCTCTCTTGGAGAGGTGGAGCTCTCTCATTGAGACTAAATCAATCAAGATCCAAACTCCCTCCCGAACTCAAGCTCACGTTCAGTCCTCTCTCAGTGTGAAGGTAGTGCCCCCCTAGGCTCTCTTGGCTATTTAAGCGAGGTCAATTCACTCTCTCTAACATGAATGGTGAAACCTCTACTCCTGTGTATTTGCTTTGTAATATTTTTCTGATTAATAAAAGAAGGCTTTGGAGGGTCATCTTGTGTCTTTGTCAGTTGGATGTTCATGGTTTCATGTGCTTACTGAGGTAACCGTAGAGTAATATTTTGCATATTGTCTTTCTTGTCAAGCTTAATTTAATGAAGGATTAGGATTAATCATAGGATTGAATGGTGTTGTTTCATTATCCAATTGAAATATCTAGATCTAAGATTTAAGATCTGTATGCCAATTTGCTTGAGTATGCTCTCTTTATTTTCGGTTTAGAATTTTACTAATATCTTGACAAGTCTGTGCAAGTGTGAAGGTTCCTATAGGGATCTCAGTGGATTTGTAAGGGACCTTGATTGCTTGCCTTACCCTCCATCTTATTGAGAGAAACTTAGTCCATTTGCAAATTTGCAAGCATCTTCAATTGCCCATTTCAAAGGGGTGGCTTTCATTCACCTTCTTCAACTTCAAATTTTAAAATCAGTCTTTCGGTTACTTGGTTACTCTCTTATTGATTAGATCTATCATTTCAAAAGGATAATATATTGTTTAGATCTAGTTCATAAGAGTATTTTGCTTAGATCTAAAAGTTCACAAGTTTTGTCACATCTCAAGTATAGATCTAGGCATAGGAAGTCTCTTTGGTGCAAGTAGTTAATAGTAGATCTAAAGCTTGCTCCCAAAAGTAGTTTCCTTTTAATATCAAAGTTAAATTTAGCATCTAGGTGCACACCGTATTGGATGCCCAAAAGGCAAGCCAAGATCCCAAGGAAAGCTTGCTTTCCTTGGTCAATTTTTTTGCATTTTTTATCCATTTTTAACTTAGGATTTTTTTAGAAATTTTCTAGGATGTTCAAAGACACTCTTAAAGTGCTTTTGAGCATCTTTTGGATTTAATAACTCGCCCACTGTTAGCAGGTCCATCAAAAAAGAGAAGGAGGTGCTGCCCGATTTTGGGAAATTTAAGCCATTCAAGGCTTCCCGGAGCTCCCTTCTCCAATATTGGTCAAATTTTACCTGTTGTAAGCCTTTGGATCCGAGATAACAAGGACCAAAGAGCTTTTCTCTTCGAGCTTTTTTGTAACCAAGCATAATAAAAATCTTTGAGTAGGCTCTTCAGAGCCCACTCCCCATCCCCCCAAGGGGAATCTGTGTCGGTGTCGTTTTTCATGTTTTGCCTTTTTTTAGCTTAGTTTCTTTTTTTCAGAATAGCATACTTTGATCATTGCATTTGTTATATTTTTATTTGATCAAAAGTAAGACAAATAGTAACCCCACGACTCCCTGAGTTACCCGAAAGGGGAAAGAGAAGCGTGGTTGACTTAATTAAAAAACCTTTAATTTTTTGTTCATTGTGTTAATTTGCTTCTCGTTTAAAATTAACCCCTCCTTGCTTTCTCGATTGAGATTCATTTGAAAGAGATTCTTGGATGTTTATTTTTCCTTTTTATCAAACAAACACAGCTTTTAAAATCCTTAAAATCAACAAGACTGTGTTGTGTATGCTCTGCACCGCTGCGATTCGACCGAACAGTTGGTTGCATCAAAAGCACAGAGGGTGGCTAGTTAAGATAGATTCACTTCTTATTACTTAATTAACCTTCAAAGGAGAAAATCCAACGACTCGAATTAATCCATTGCAGGGAAAGTTCACAAAGGAAGCGAAAGCAACTGGGTAGTGACCTCAGGATACCGTCAAGCTACGCCCTTGTTGGTGTAGTGTTGGACACATCTCAGAGTGAAGCGGAGAGATCCGTCTTCTATGTAAACTTCCAACGTAAATAAGACGACTCCATAAATGGAAAAATAGTAACATATAATTAATAAGATAATAGGTGATTTTACAATTTACATTTGATTGGCTTTTATAAGCACATTGCACCTTTTCGTAGAAAACATGACTCTTAACTTATAATTGTTCATTACTATCAATTAATATTAATAAATATTAATTGTTATCTTTTTACTATGATGTTATATATATATTTTTACATAACATTGCCTTCCCCTTAAGGGAAGCTTTGTCCTCAAAGCTTATTGAACACAAAGGTTATGTCTTATTTTTTTCTTGAACCACCATCTCTAGATCCTTTCTTTTGTATTTGCGACACTTAATGAAATGAGACGATACGAATTACGAATTCCAAAGAAGAAATGTCGCATCGTCGTTGATGTGGTCCATCCAAGATCTATTTTCATCGGAGCTATTTGATGGCTTTGTGGGGTGGTTCTTCTCGTTTGTTGCTTAGTATGTTGATTTGGTGTTCTTGCTTGTCTAACAACGTAACTCCTCTGTGTATGTTAATTTTGACCCTGTCCTTGGTCAAAATGACATTTATAATTGGGGTGTCGATAAGGAGTTCTCATTGTTTGTTTTTCTACTGGATTGACTGCTTTTTAAGCTGTGACGAAGACTGACTCTGTATTTATTTTTTCTTCCTCAATTTGAATTTGTTTTCCTGAGAGTCAGGATGCTTCCTTTTGGATATGCGCTACTTTGTTCTCCAGTGGATTGTTATTACTCTAAATCTTCTTGAACATGTCGTCTTACGACTTTTTGTCCTCTTTTAACTTCTCGATTTGTACCTCTAGTTCTTGATTAAGATTTCTTGGGCATTGGTTTTCTTCCTGTTGTTTTAGTATTATTCCTTCGAGGTCTTCATTGGAAAGTTCCATCTTCCGACTATTTTTTAGTTTCTTGATTTTCGTAAGTAATGTCTTATTATGAATTCTTAGTCGAAATAGTTCTTCGGTATTGCTTGCTAAATTGTCATTGATTTTCTTAATTTCTAGCTTGTGCGTCTTCTTAATGTCGTCATATTTCAGCTCCAGTTTTTCTTGTTGTTGTTGATGTTGACATATCTCTGAATCTTGATCTTCTAGCTTTTTTTGGTCTTGCACCAATTTACTATCTTTGTCCTCGATGAGCTTGTTTAAGCGCTTTATGTCTTCTTCCAAGTCGTTATTGCTTCTATATGGAGACTTTTCGTCATTCTTTGACTTTTTGATCTGGTCTTCTAAGTTTTGATTGTGACTTTTCAAATGTGATATTATCTCATCCTTGTCTGATAACATTTTTCTGAACCCTTCTTTATTTTTTTCCAATATTTGATTTTGGATTTCTAAGGTATGATTCATTTGCTCTTGAAATATTTTAACCAATTTTTGCTTATCAATCTCGCATTGTAGATAATTGTTGGTCGCTTTGT
Source organism: Pseudotsuga menziesii (assembly GCA_001517045.1). NCBI lineage: Eukaryota > Viridiplantae > Streptophyta > Pinopsida > Pinales > Pinaceae > Pseudotsuga > Pseudotsuga menziesii. The sequence goes on along the minus strand of LPNX010800648.1, from coordinate 628,283 downwards.
AATGTTCTAGCTGAGCCAATACTGCTTGTAATTGTGATTGTAATTCTGATTTTGTAATCGCCATGACTTCTTGACTTCAATGATAGATTTTGGCACAAATTGTGTAATAACCTCCAAAAATCTTCTTTTAACCTTTTCTACTTTTTTTAATTATTATTATTAATGTATAATAATAATTTTGAAACTATTATTAATAATTATAATAATAATATAATAACAATAGATAATAATTTTTCTTTTGAATCATTATAATAATAATAGCAATATATTATTATTATGTAAATGCATTAAATTTGTTTTTTTGTTGTTCGTGTAGAAGTTAGGACGGAGGCGGCTAGAAGAGGAGGGCCGGCAGGTTTGGGAGGAGGCGGGGAGCAGCCGAGGAAGCAGAGAGGAGTGTGTCGGGTGATGGGGGTGTAAATGGCAGTTTAACGAGAGCGTGGGCAGAGTAGAGGAGATGGCGTGTTAGGGAGGGTTGAGAGCGAGGAGGGGCGCAATAGTTGTTGGGACGTGGGTGGTGTGTGCGTGGAGAAGGAGGTGGAGGGTTGCGGAGGATCGCAGGGCAGTGGAGATTGTGAGAGGAAGGATGTCGGGAAGTGGCGCGAGGGAAAGGAGGGCGGTTGAGGTGGAGTAGGGGGAAAAGGATGGGTGCGCAGGGAGAACACGTTGATGGAGAAGGGAGTGGAGGTTGTACACAGCGGAGTAGGGTGTCTGCAATTGGAAGTGAGCTGGGGGATGCGATGGAGCAGGTCACGGGTGGAAGAGAGCATAGAACGGATGAAAGGGCATAGGAGGGAGCGTGAATGAGAATGTCGCACGGAGGAGGGTGTGGTGGTAGCAGTCGGTAGAGAGAAGTTCTGCGGGAGATGAAGGAGGAAGGATATTTAGTATTTAGTATTTTATTGTTTTAATTTTAAATTGACAAATTAAGACATGTATGCTTGATAAAAAAATTAAAGCTTGTGCTAGGATGACTATAAATATTCATTCCAAATTCATTTGTAAAGCACAAGACTTGGGATAAAATGATTATTGTTATCTTTCTCTTGCTCTATGGCCTTTTTGAGTGAGGCACACCTCTTGATGATGTCTTCTTTGTCTTAAGGTAAAAAATTGGAGTGTTTGTCTATGGTTTCTTGCACATACATGGTTGACACTAGCATTGTTAGACTAACACAAACACGAGGATCTAGGGCTTTCTTGATCATTCCATTGTTAAATGTTGGTAAGTTTTATGCTTCTATGTAGATTGAATGGTGGTCTTGATGTTGCATTTTTTCTGAATTTGGGCTTCTTACCAACCTTTTGTAAACTTTGTATGGTGGAAAACGTCCTCTTGAAAGAGTTTTCCCTTGTTTGGGCCTTGGATCTCTGTTTTTTTCCCAACTTAGGCTCCTTCAATGAGCCCTAGAGGCTGTTGTGGGGAGCCTAATTTGCAAGCTTGGAGAAACATCTCAGGAGGGAGGTTGATCACTCATCCTTTATGCCCTAGGGTTTGAGGTGGCACCTTAAAACCCCCTTAGTCTTGTCATTTTTACCTAAATTTTAAGCATCTCATTTGTATTATATGTAAACGCATTACATATTAGCTTATAGTAGTTTAGGCTGCAACTTATAACCTTAAAACCCCTAAAAAAATCAGAAAATCAGAAAAACCTAAAAACTTCAAAAAAACAAAACTCCAAAATTATTCAAAATTTGGAAAAACCAAGCCCACAAAGGGCTGCGCCCTAGTGGTTTCCTCCATAGTTCTTCCAGGGCGTCATCATTAGGCCTGTTTAGACCAGCCAAGCCCTAATTCGGGCCTGCTGCTCCTGACTGTGACTGGTTAGGGCAGCAAGTATCTTCAGATCTGGTTGGTTGAGAAATTTTGCCTTGATTGGGTGATTTTCTCCATCTCTAAACCAAAATCCTTAAGCTCTTAAAAAACCCTTTAGGACTGGCGTAGTCGTGGTAAAACAAACCTGCAAAATCAGTCAACTTAGGGTTAGTTTTCAGGTCTGGGTGCATTTCAGTACTGCCATTAAATTCGCCCTCCTAAAATCATCCATTTTATGCTGGAGCGAGCTTAGATAAAGCTTTAAAGGGCCTACTTGAAGTCTGGGTAAACACTGCTGATAATTCCTGCTTTACTTCTGCTGATATACAGTAGTATTTACAGGCACAGTTAGTTTAAATAATGAGATAAATGCTTATATGCTACTGCTACACTTGCAAGTGATATTACATACTGGTTGGCACCATTAATACTTGCCATTAATTACTCTTGGTAGCCGATAAAATTGCTGATTACTCTCTACTGGTGACATGAAGTATTCACACCATGTGCTAAAGTATACTGTTGAGGGCCTTTAAATTGTTTAAACAGTGATTGGTTACTATTCTGACGCTAAGGACACTATATACTTTGAATTAATAAATAACAGCTAGTATTTACTATTTACTGTTTGAATTTTGCATATTGACTCAGCTGGAAGACTCCACTAAAATGATTAAACACTAATATAATCAAACCTTTTTTTGATATCTACCGATGGTGTCAACTGCCATATGCTACATATTCAGGTGTTGAAATGTCTTTATCTTTGAAGATTGAAATATTATATTAATTGAGAGTTTTCACTATTGGTTATTTGCATCTTCTATACACCTAATCTATCTAACCTTCAATGGTACATTGTTGCTAACAATAAAGGGCCTGCTGCAGAACATTAACACTTATTGGTATTTAGCTTTATATCTTTGACTCCATACTAAGGCACTGGGTACGACTATAGAGCTGCATAGAAAAACTTGTGCTTTGTCAAGAATAAAGGGCCTGCTGCAGAACATTAACACTTATTGGTATTTAGCTTTATATCTTTGACTCCATACTAAGGCACTGGGTATGACTATAGAATTGCATAGAAAAACTTGTGCTTTGTCAAGATTGTTTGCAGGCATTAAAGGGCTCTCCCTTGGGTGTACAATTCCCAAAGAAGTTAAAGGAGCTAGACCGAGGTGACATTGGGTTTAGACTTCATTTACATGCTTGCCAAATCGAGCCCTGCTAGTTCATTTTGTAACAGAGAGAAATGACTGTGATTCATTATTTTCTTTGATGTCATTATCTCCCTCTAAATGCACTCTCTCCTCCCTCTCCCTAACTTCTCTCTGTTAATTTTGTACCTAGAGAAGTGTTCCCCTAAGTGACTTTAGCCTTTTTAGTCACTTAGTGAATGGGGAAATAAAGTGAACCTTGCATTAAATGACTTAGGTGACATTTAATTTGACTTTATTGTCTAAAGTCAGTTTTTGATAAATTTAAATGGGTGAGTGAAATTAATATTTTAGAAATAAAATATGTGCAATTAATTTCAACCATTGATCTAATTCATTCTTAGCCATTGGATTGAGATCTCTTCACCTACCTAGGGTTGAGAAGCAAAAAGCAAGGAAAAGGCCAAATGAATTTCATTCTTGTTGAGAGATTGAACGAGAGAGAGCTGAAGAAGAGAACAGGGCACGAATATCAAGACAGCCTGCTGAAGGGTTTTTGGTGGGCACGATTTTTGAGACGGCCTTTTATTATTTGCACAGATCTCGAGGTTGTACAGACTGCATTTATTGTGGGCATGAGTTTCGAGGAGTTGCACAGCCTCATTTGTTGCATGCACAAAAATCAAGACAGTGAAGTACTGCCAGCATTTATTGTGCACAGAAATTGAGGTGTTGTACAGTTGCATTTATTGCAGACCGTATTGTACGGATTCGGCACAGTTTTCAAGGGCAAAGCTGGGCACAAAATTCGAGGAAGGTACAGGAACGCATTCCGAGGTAGCAGACAGTAATTTCCATGTACAGTTTTCGAGGTGTACGGCAGCATTTAATGCTGTCCGTACAGTATGGTTTTCTGCTGGGTTTGGCACGAAAAATGAGGGCAGAATCTTGCTGATTTTGCACAGAAATCGAGGCTGATATTTGCTGCTGTTTTTGGCACGTTTCTCAAGAAAAGAAATGCACAGAAACCAAGGTAGCATATGCACGGAAAATGAGACAGTCTGCTGGTTGAGATAAGTTGATTTTTTACTGTAAATGAATGTCTGAATTTTCCTGAAGATAATAATAAAAACTCTCTCTCTCTCTGACTGGTTTTCTCCTAGTGGGTTTTTCCAGGGCCATTGGCCAAAAATTTTGAGTACTGTGTGTTTGAATGGCGTGCTGAATGTTTACTTTCTGTCGGTAAAAGATTTAATTTATAGCAGTGTTTTAAGTCTGAAAATTTCATGTTTATTTCCAGCATGTTAATTTCTGAGAATGAAATAAACTGAGACAAATTTATACTTGAAACCGGTGGCTGAAAACTTGAGAAAAATCTACATGGTATCAGAGCGAGGTTGGGCAGAAAACTAATATTTTTAGCAGAGAAACAGTCATTTCCAGAATTATGAGAAAACATTTGTGACAGTAGTACATTTTGCTGAAACCTGTTCTTTGGGAAAATGACTTCCGTTGGGTTGAGAAGTGAAGATAGACTAGATGGGTCTGGAAACTTTGTCTCATGGAAGGCCAGGATAGTGCTTTTGTTGAGAGAGAATGAGCTGTGGAATGAGACATTAACAACACTACTGCTCACCCCATTGTCATTCCAAGTGCTACCACTGATGCGGCAGCACATACTGCCTTTGTGAAAAAGGACATTAAAGCCATGAGGATTATCTTGGATGCTGTTAAAGATCATGTCATTCCTCACATTTTCGGGAAGGATCATGCACATGAGATGTGGAGTGCTTTGACCGAGCTGTTTCAGAGTACTAATGAAAACAGGAAGATGGTGCTTAGGGAGAAGTTGAAAAACAGTCAAAGGTAAGATGTGTATGACTTATCTTACTAGGATCTCTCAGGTGAGAGATGAGCTTGCAGTTGTTGGTGAGGCGATTACTGGTCCTGAGTTAGTGCGGATAGCCCTGAATGGAGTGACTGCACCTTGGGCTGTGTTTGTTCAGGGGTTGGTGGCCAGAGAGAACTTACCAGGTTGGGACAAAGTATGTGATGACTTTGTTTAGGAGGAGACTCGAAGGGGTTTATCACAGTGCAGTGGTTCTACTAGTAGGGGAGATGAGGAAGATGTGGCATTGGCAGCAAAGGGGAAGAAGAAGAGCAAGAAGGGTCCCTAGAAGGGTGGGGCCAAGCAACAGCAGGATGGGCGAAAGAGGGATATGAGCACTGTGAAGTGCTTTGCATGTCACAAGATGGGACACTATGTTGCTACGTGTCCGAACAAGAAGAAGAAGAAGCAGCAATAGACAACCGCTTCAGCTGAGATCGATGATTTTGCAGCACGATTTCAGAGAGAGTTTTCTTTATGCACTGGGTATATTGAAAGAGAGAGAGCATCCATTCTCACTAGTGCGGATGTTGACAGACAGAGGGAGTTTTCCTGTGTGACGGACCATTCTTACAGTGCATCTACTTCCAGCACGTGGTACATAGATAGCGGAGCCTCGAGCCACATGACAGGTGCTCGTGAGATGTTCTCTGAGCTTTCACAGGCAGAGACAGATGTGGAGGTTGTGTTGGAAGATGACTCAGTAGTCAGTGCAGTTGGTTGTGGGACCATTACATTTCAGAGGGAGACCATGAGTCCGATGGTATTGCAGGATGTATTGTATGTACTTGGGCTGAAGAGAATCTAGTGTCAGTTTCCATGATCGAGGATCAAGGTCTTGGGGTGTTTTTCATAGATGGACACGTGCATATGTTTCCCAAGACTGCAGAACCATCTGCTTCAGTTGCCATTGGAGCGAGATGTGGGAAACTGTATAGGCTCTTGTTTCAGCCGCAGCATGCTTTAGCACATAGCAACAACAGTGAGTTGTGTGAGCTTTGGCATAGGAGGATGGCTCACTTGCATCATCCAGCCTTGGGATTGTGAGGCACATGGTAACAAGTTTACCAAAGTTCAGCACAGGGCAAAGCGATGTGCGCAGGGGGTGTGCTTTGGGAAAGTACACCAAGACTATTTTTCCAAACAGTGATAGCAGGTCAGCTGGTACTCTTGACTTGATACAGTCAGACTTATGCAGACCGATGCCTTCTGTGTCCTTGAGAGGATACGAGTATTATGTGACATTCATTGATGACCATTCCAGGAAGACCTGGATCTACTTTCTGAAGAGCAAGAAGTCCGAGGAAGTCTTGCAGAGGTTCCAAAAGTTCAAAGCTCTTGTGGAGAACCAAACAAGGAGGAAGATCCGAGTCAAGAATTTGATGGATTTTATAGACAGGAGGGTATCAGGAGACAGTTGACAGTTTCGTATACTCCAGAGCAAAATGGAGTAGCAGAGAGGAAGAACCTGTCCATTGTTGGAGCAGCCTGAGCTATGCTACATGACCAGTCACTTCCTTTCTTTCTCTGGGTTGAGGCTTGCAGCACCGCTGTATATATTCACAACAGGATTCCCCATTGGGCAGTGGGAAACATGACACCTAAGGAATGCTTTTCAGGCAAGAGGCATGAAGTTGGCCATTTTCGTATATGTGGTAGTCTGACTTACTCTCATGTCCCTTCAGAGAAGAGGACAAAGTTGGAGCCCACTGCAGAGAAGGGCATCTTTGTGGGTTATGATGAGACTTCGAAGGCCTTCCGCATTTACCTTCCCTCTTAGAGGAAAGTGGTTGTGAGGAGGGATGTGAAGTTTGAGGAGGAGCGGGCCTTCAGGAAGTCGAGAGAGTCAGAGCAGGGAGAGCAGCAGGTCCCAGCATCTCAAGTTGTGTCATAGGTTCCATCTACGCAACAGTCAGGATCACAGGTTTCCGGGGTTACAGGACTACAAAGTGTTGGCACAGGTTCACCCAGGTTCAGTGGTTAGGCCAGCAGGGTCTTCGGGGACAGGTGATCGGTCTACTATTACAAGTACACCTTACAGGGGATCGGGATCAGGATTACAAGGTACACCTGGTGTTGGCACACCAACTTCAGGTTCACAGGTGACTGGGGTTTTTAGCTCTGGTAGTTCTTCAGATGAGGACAGGCCATTGTGGGAAGAACCTTCAGGGAAGAAGAAGCCTAAGTGGCTTTGGGAGACCTTGAAGGATGCCTTAAAGGATGGGATACCCAGGGATGAGGTGAGAGCCATCAAGATGCCTGACAGATTGGGCATGTTGGTGGTGGCTAGTACACGGGACTCTAAGCCTTCTACTTTTGAGGAGGCCTCCCAGCATTCGGTATGGAGAGATACCATGATGGATGAGTACCATTCCATCATGAAGAATGATGTATAGGAGATTGTTCCGAGACCGGAGGGGAAGTCAATGGTGACTTCTCGTTGGCTTTACAAACTAAAGCATGCGGCAGATGGAAGTGTGGAGAAGTAAAAAGCCAGGTTTGTAGCGCGAGGGTTTTCACAGGTTGAGGGCATTAATTATGATGAGAATTTTGCGTCGGTTGCTCGATATACTTCTATCAGGAGCTTGATCTCCATTGCAACAGAAATGGGTTGGAAGATCCATCAGATGGATGTGAAGACCGCATTTCTCAATGGGATCATACAGGAGGAAATTTACATTGAGCAGCCTCAGAGCTTTGAGATACATGACAGAGAGAGACATATATGCAGGCTGAAGAAGGCCCTTTATGGGCTGAAGCAAGCTCCTAGAGCTTGGTACTCTAGGATCAATTCTTACTTGCTAAGTATGGGGTTTCAGAAGAGTGAAGTAGATTCGAATCTCTACTTCATCATGGTTGGAGATGATCCGCTTGTTCTTCTGCTATATCTTGATGACTTGTTTATCGCAGGGAGAGAGAGACCCATTGCAGCTTGCAAGAAGGATCTTGCAGCAGAGTACAAGATGACTGATATTGGGCCGATGCATTATTTTTTGGGATTGGAGGTTTGGCAGGAGCCTGGACATATTTTCCTGGGGCAGGTAAAGTATGATGTTGATATTTTGAGGAGATTCAGGATGGAGGATTGCAGGCCCATGTCGACACCTATGATCACCAACTGGAAGAAGCTTCATGCTTCTAAGGGAGAGTTGGTGGATCCTACTTTATACCGTCGGCTTATTGGATCATTGATGTATCTGGTCAACACTAGGCCAAATTTGTGTTTTGCAGTGAACACTCTTAGCCAATTCATGGTTGAGCCTAGGGGTGTGCATTGGGTCGCTGCAAAACATGTGTTGCGCTATCTTTCAGGAACAGTGGATTTTGGTTTGGACTACAAGAAGTCAGAGGAGATCAGACTGGTTGGTTATACAGACTCAGATTGGGCAGGCAGTGTGCCAGACCAAAAGAGCACTTCCGGATGTTGTTTCAGCTTGGGCTCGACAGTAGTGTCGTGGTTCAGTCGGAAGCAGAAGTCCGTTGCATTGAGTAATGCAGAGGCTGAGTATATGGCAGCTAGTTTGGCCAGCTGCAAGGCCTTGTGGCTTCGCAAGTTGCTGGTGAATCTATTTGGTCAGGAGCTTAGGCCTACGGTGATTTACTGTGACAATCAGAGTTGCATCCAGCTCTCTGAGAATCCAGTTTTCCATGACAGGTCAAAGCACATTGAGATCAGATATCATTTCATCCGAGACTATGTTCAGAGAGGGGCAATGATGCTTCAATACATTTACACAGATGAGCAAGTAGCAGATATTCTGACGAAGTCTTTGGGGAGGGGCAAGTTTGTCTTCTTCAGGGATAAGTTGGGCGTGGTGCAGAACACCTTCCTTGGTAAGAGGGAGTGTTAATTTTGTACCTAAGGAAGTGTTCCCCTAAGTGACTTTAGCCTTTTAGTCACTTAGTGAATAGGGAAATAAAGTGAACCTTGCATTAAATGACTTAAGTGACATTTAATTTGACTTTATTGTCTAAAGTCAGTTTTGGATAAATTTAAGTGGGTGAGTGAAATTAATATTTTAGAAATAAAATATGTGCAATTAATTTCAACCATTGATCTAATTCATTCTTAGCCATTGGATTGAGATCTCTTCACCTACCTAGGGTTGAGAAGCAAAAAGCAAGGAAAAGGCCAAATGAATTTCATTCTTGTTGAGAGATTGAACAAGAGAGAGCTGAAGAAGAGAGAAGGGCACGAATATCGAGACAGCCTACTGAAGGGTTTTTGGTGGGCACGATTTTCAAGACAGCCATTTATTATTTGCACAAATCCCGAGGTTGTACGGACTGCATTTATTGTGGGCACAAGTTTCGAAGAGTTGTACGGCCTCATTTATTGCAGGCACAAAAATTGAGACAATGAAGTACGTACGGCCTGTTGAAAAGAGTAGCTCAGACATTGCTTATGCATAGTGTTTATCATGCATATAGTTTCTCTAGATATTAATTTTGTAAAGTGAGTTTATAAAATTAAAGTGACTTTTTGTATTTAATGATAAAGTGACTTTATAATGTAAAGTTAGGTCACTTAAGTGATTTAAGTGATCTCAACGAGAGATTATATCGTGACCGTTAGATCGTGGGAGGCAAGATCTAATCTTGGCCCTTGAGATCTAGGGTTAGGTTTTTGTCATTAAAGTGTATTATAAAAAGGGATCTAGGGGAAGGGTTTGAGTACTTCTTTGTGTAGAAGTGAGACACTTCTTAGGGTGGAGAGGTGTGAGAGGCTTGCTTTCTTGTTCTCATGGAGGAGAGGATGTGAGTGAGACATCCTTACTTCTGAGAGGCTTGCTTTCTTGTTCTCATGGAGGAGAGGATGTGAGTGAGACATCCTTACTTCTCGTGGAGGAGAGGAGAGAGAGAGATGATGATCGTGAAGGAGATGGCTGTGAAGATGGAGGGATGCAGTACCGTGAGGCAAGGAAGGGTTTCTTGCGTGGAAGATTGGAATTCAGTCAGATGTTCCAAGAATACTGTAAGATTCATTATTAGCTATAATCAAATCATTGTTTCACTGGTTTTCCCTTCGGGGTTTTTCCAGGGGCAGGGCCCAAAATATCTGTGTCAAATGTGTATGATTTTCTGTGTTCTTTTCCGCTGTTGTTGAGTTAACATTCCAATGTGTTTCCAGTTATCATTTATTTCAGCAGTTTATGTGAATGTAAATGTTGAGGGTTTATAAATGACTGAAGCTGTAAACCGTGTTTGGAATGAGGGATATTTAACACGGCCAGCATTTATTGTGCACAGAAATCGAGGTGCTGTACGGTTGCATTTATTGCAGACCGTACTGTACGGATTCGGCACAGTTTTCGAGGGCAAAGTTGGGCACAAAATTAGGTACATGCACACATTCTGAGGTAGCAGGCAGTGATTTCCAGGCACGGTTTTCGAGGTGTACGGCAGCATTTAATGCTGTTCGTACAAGATGGTTTTCTGCTGGGTTTGGCATGAAAAACGAGGGCAGAAATCAAGGCTGATATTTGCTGCTGTTTTTGGCATGTTTCTCAAGAAAAGAAATGCACAGAAACCGAGGCAGCATATGCACGGAAAATGAGCGTCTGCTGGTTGAGATAAGTTGATTTTTTACTGTAAATGAATGTCTGAATTTCCGTGAAGATAATAATAAAAACTCTCTCTCTCTGACTGGTTTCCCCTTGTGGGTTTTTCCAGGGCCATTGGCCGAAAATTCTGAGTACAGTGTGTTTGAATGGCGTGCTGAATATTTACTTTCTGTCAGTAAAAGATTTAATTTACAACAGTGTTTTAAGTCTGAAAAAATCATGTTTATTTCCAGCATGTTAATTTCTGAGAATGAAATAAACTAAGACAAATTTTTACTTGAAACCGGTGGCTGAAAACTTGAGAAAAATCTACACTCTCCTGCGTTCAAAAGGCTGCAAAGATTTTTATGGTGCATGTTATATCGTAACAATATAGGGTTGTAGCATTATAGGAAATCTAGGCAATTGTTGGTCAAATAAGAAAGCTTGTAATTTATTTTAAATTAAATTCCACCATAGCAATTAATAGAAAAATGGGAAAAACAGTGTTGACGGCCACTGAATGGCTTCAAAATACCTCCATAGCGGCAGCATTACAAAGAAGTAATGTCACAAGTAGCTGATGTTGTTTCTGAACAACAGGAAAAATAGCAGCTGCAAAAGAAACAAACGAGACCAAGAAATTACTAAAAATAATAGAAGAAGTTCATGCTTTTGTCAGAACTAAAAATAATAACATAATATGAAACAAACATGCCCCATATGCTCGATCTATTAATTCCCTTGGTGCCAATGCCAAAATAGACCAGATGAAAATAAAAAAACGAAGTTCAAAAGAGTGTCTGGTTCTTCAAACAGAACATACAGAAAGAAATAGGCAACGGTGCGCTCAAAATTCAATGAGTTTCATTGGAACTTCACCTATATATAGAGAAAACTGGGTGAGTTGACTGAATTGATGTGCGATTCCAGCCAACCTGATGTTATACTTGGATCTGAAGAATCATGCACAAAAACATGAACTACTCTCTTGGGATGCTTTTCCCTCAACAAATTTTAAATTGATGGTATTTATCTTTCAAGGAAGAAGAACCAACTACATATTTAGAAAACTTGGAATTGGTCTGCTTAAAGATCAAACTCACTGTACTAATGGCTTCACCCATCCTCCTACAATGTATGCAACTGCTAGTCTCAGACCTTTAAATTTAATTGAGACTATACTAGATTTAAGATGCTTTGCCTCAAAGCATATTTGATCCAGGATGTTTGTTCTGGAAGGAAGATCTCAGAAAAAGAGTTACATATTTAGATAAACTTGGGGCCCATAACTCCTTTCATACTCCCTCCATGATTTGTTCCTTAGACCACCAGTTGGCTGTCTTTCATAACTGTCTGTAGCTGCTAGGGCCTTAACTCTAACTGAGACTAGACTACTAGTGTGAAACTCCAGTAAATATATATGAACTTCGGCATGGGTTATTTAGCACTCTTATCCATATGGCCTTGAGATCTGAGGACTAATGTCACTAAACCCAAACCTTTCAATGCCTTAACAACTAGCTCATTACCCTGTTCTCTACTAATGTATAATTATACCGAGGCTTTGCAATATTAGCTATCAATGTATTTACTATTATTATATCAACTTATCACCCTTCCACCAAACTTCATGTTATCTGCACCCTCCTGCAATCCAAGGCAGCTTGGCATCAAGTCATGATTCATAAATGAAGCCTAAGTCACACAGTTCATGTTCATCTTCAAATTCACAGACAATGAAATTTGTATATACTATAAATTTCACCAGTGCATTAAATTCGGAAAAAGTTCACCATGGTGGCATGAAGTTCATTCATGCATACATTTCAAAATTTCAAAACATTAAAATCGCTAGAAGTTGTTGAGATATTCATCTAACACATGATACATAAAAACACTGATAAAATATGAACCATTATAAACTAGTACATGCTTCGATGCATCGGAAATTGATTTTGGAGGTGCCATGTTGAGGTACTCTGTTTTCTGCACAGTTTGATTTGAGACAAAACAATTTAGTTGTTTGCATTTGCAAGTTGCAAGTTTAACTTGCTATAGGTTGTTTGTGCAGCCTGTTCTTTTTATTATTGATAAATATATTTTTAAAAACTAATCACAGACAGAAAGACAGAATGGACAACTTTACAGAGAACATAGAGACAGAGACGACAGAGACACATAGTACAGAGAAAAAATAACAACAAAAATTGACACAGAGTGAAATTGAAAAACAAAAATTGGGGGTTACCAACCAGTTTACAACTGCGACTGAGCTTCCATGGTTCTGACACTGGGAAATGTAACGCTAAAGGCTGGTTGGGCTTCCACAGGCTTCCATGACGAGTGGAGCTAGGACTTCCATAGGCTTCAACAGCACGGCTGAGCTTCCATGGCATGGCAGGGCTGAGTGACTATAGCACTGGTCAAGAGAGGGCTTCATCTAGAGTTAAGGACTGTCGAGAGTTGAGTGACCATAGCACTGGTCATTGTGGTCAAGCAAGTGTAGAACTCGTCACTTCAATGAGAAAGGGCTGTCAAGAGTCGGGTTGTCTAAGAATTGAATGCATAATCAAGGAGAGGTCCATCACAGTGGCAGGAATGTAAAGACAAGAGTTGGAGTAGGTTGGGCTTTTTTTCTATTTTGTGAACCAAATATCTTCCTTGTGTGGCGAATTTCAAACATGAAGTTTGGCCTTCTATTCCATTTGATTTACGTTTGAAATTTGATGAATATGAACAAATTTCAACAATTTCCTTTACATTCACCAAATTTCTAATTTCAACAATGAAATTCGGTGAATAATGTGACTAAGTATGAAGCCCTTGACTCAGTGGTTGGTGCTCCTAAATTCAGTATGGCAGAAATAACATGTCCAAAAACAGTTTCCTCCCCCAACCCTGCACTCAGGCCTTGGTCTTCTAGTTAAATATTTCCACAGCAGGTATTTTTTTTCTCGAGTGAGCTTTCTTGCTATTGCAGTGTTATGTGCAGAAATGGCAGCTTCACTTCTAGCAGATGGAGTACTAACAGTAAAAAGAGATGGAGGACGAGGAGCAGCACCAACATGGACATTCTTCCGTTTCCTTTCACCTTTAGCAGCAACCCTTGATTATTGAGCCGTGATTTCCTCAGTATGAATGAAGAAAAACACTTTTTGTCGAAAAATGACTAACCCCAGGAAAAAATTGCAGACTTTAAAGTTTAGATGCACCAATCTCATTCAAATCTAGATAAAAAACAATTCCTCCTTACTTGTCGACTCTTTGGGCGCAAACAGCAATGAAATAATGAAAAGGGAGGCCAAACACATATTTAGGGTTTTCAAGCACCAGAATTAGCATTTTCAGACCATGACGCTGGACATGTGAAACATGTTGGATGCACAGGCACAGTGTGTCCCACACGTCCAACATGTGTCCTCTGGCCCTACTAACATCATCCACAGTATTTTTTACTAACATAATGTATATTCTAATAGAATTTTGAATTCTTGATGTCCACATAAATTGAGTTCATTATTAGCTTAAATTTCATTCCAAGGAGCTTGAAATTTGTCAATGTCTTTGTGTGTGCCATAAATTATATATCTTGCTCAATGCACTTGACAAATCAATCTTTGCACAATGAATAATACTGAAGTGGTATCATTTTTTGTATGAATGTCATGCATTTTTTTGTTCATTTTTGGAGTCACATACGAAAACCATCTCCTCCATTTGTTTCCATTTGAAATACCTTCAAATTATTCTCTCAAAGCATCATTTGTCCACATCTCGCAAAAGAATTGTTCAGAGCATGTTAACAATTTGACTTGATGACGCAAACTGTTCCTTAAATCATGACAAATTATGTTCATAACTATTTTTGAAAAATAAAGAAATCATCCATTTTCAAAGTTGAGGCAAAAACTTGTGCAAAACATGTCACCAATGCGACTCAATGACATTGAAAACTCGTTGCTCAAGTGGTAGAGTATGATAGATGTGTGGTGAATACCTGGAGATTTCTAGTCTTTCCATATTTGTGTAGATACACCCTAAATATGGTATGACAGTATGTCACATGGTTCGGGTTCGAAATCTAATTCGACAACTTTAAAATTTGGTTCGAATTTTTTATAAGATTCAAAAGGAGGTTTGGCATTAAATTCGTATATATATATAAACTTTTATATAAAATATGACACAAGATAATAAAAATAAAAGGTCATATATATATAAAGTTCCAAATAAAATATAACATAACAGAATAATAAATTAGAAATCGTGCATATATGAGAAAAAGTCGTAGTCAATAAAAACGATGATTATAAAATTTAATAATCGATTTTGATATTGAAATTTAAACACATAGGATCGCAGCCTGCCGGTTGGCTGGTATTCTGGCTACAGTCTTGTATCTGCCCATAAGGCAGCAAGGCCTCACGCCGCATGGTCCGCAGCCTGTCTGGAGTCTAGACTTGCAGCAATAGAATCGCAAGCGTTATTCACATCACCTGTAGAAGCTTGATGATAGACAGTGAATCATATTTGAATCGAGTGACAGTCTGAACGCAAAATGAGCAGGGAATATTGACAGCTGGAGATAGTACCCGCGAGAGTTGGGGTTTCGAAAAAAACGACATTAAATTCGTCGAACTAAAACGAATCCAAAAAAAATTTAAAGTTCGCCGAATTTCGAACTTGAACGCCGAAATTCCGTGAACCCTGTGACATACATGACTGCCTCTCATACGTTGTGAACTCAACGCTATGGGTAAAGAACACCACTACTATTGTCAAAGTCGTTGGTTTGTAGAGGCCTCTTGTTTACTTCAATTGGTCCCTATCTCAATAGACCGCCTCCCCCCACTCAAATACTCTCTTAATGCCCCAATTTAAGTCCAACCGAATAAGTAGGAGTTAAATAGGATCATCAAAGAGCTCTTTCAGGTTACATGGGTTGATCCTCCGGGTGGGCTAAGCCCTAAGATTGATTTCTAGGTAAAGCACTTTCTGGAGCCAAGAGATGCCCTTATTATTCAACCTCCCGTACATGCTTTGGCATTCGATGTCTAACGTCTCCATTTGGAATTCCAGCAACGAGACGGGTAGCTACAGATGGTAACTCTCAAATTTCGACCCACGGAGAGCAATCTTTGAAGTCAAAACTAAATTAAGTCACCCATGAGTGCCAAAAGTTAAGAAATTGAATGTGCAGGTGTGGAAAATAAAATGCAATGAAATACAACTAGATCATACACAACATTCATAATAAAAGAATATTCATAATAGAAAGCAAATGTAAATTTTGCATGTTCATAGACAACGATAAACACTTATCTTTTAGATTAAGATGATCCAAAAAACTAGCTGTGTAAGAGTGATTTTCCACCCAACCATAGGTACCTACTACAGATACCACCCCAAAGCTAGGCTATGATGCCACCAAGGTGAAGAAAACAACTACAAGCTTCTCTCTCTTAGCCCAACCTATTTGCTCTCATGTTTAGCCAATATGCTCACCACAGAGCATTATAGGCCCCTCGCTTAGCCATCACGACCATGGAACTCTCTCCTACTACCCCACAAAACACAAGGAAGGACTGCCCTTTCTCTGCTGAACATTCCCTCAAAGAGTGCATAGAAAGAGTCCAACCTATTGTATGCATCTGGGAATTTCCTCCAATATCAAGACCTAGCTTCTCAAGCATCCAAAGAGCAACAAATGTGTGATGGATTAGGGTTTCCTAGCTTGCCCAACATGCATGCTCACCTACACACATCATTCTTCACTCTAATGTCAACAGTTTCCTCTTCATGGTGCTGATTTTGGTTAATTATTCAGTCTTGTGAATTGGCAATGGTGAGAACAGTTTGAACTATGTAGAGCATAATCTTCTACCTTGGGAATGAATGCTAAAGTCAATGGAAAGGAGAGAATTGATAAAAAGACAGCGAACACTACTTTTAACCATAGGATGAAGGAATCTTACATTACCCATAAAAATATACTCAACCCATGCTTCCATGACTAGAAGACTTTCCCACCAACCTCTCACATGCATTCAGTGATTGGTTATAATAAGTCAAAGGAGGTAAAAGAGATGAGTCCTATAAGGCACATGGTAGAAAAGAGATGAGCCCTAAGGCCGACACTTGGCAAAAGAGAATTTGCTTTCCCATATGCCTATTTTCCTCTTCCCCTCTAATGCAATCATAGCCCCTTTAGTGCTCTATACACAGTGTTTCCGCCTAATTCGCACCTCGGGTCACGTGGCAGAAATCTTCAAGCCACTGCATGCAACCTTGGGGAAAAGCAAGAGTCAAGTGTTGTCACTTGATCTTGACTTCTCCGTCTAGGCTCTCTCCTAGCGAAGACAAGGGGGGTCGTCCCTAATCAAAATAAACTAAGGTTGTGTAATCTATGAAAGTAAAACAACTAGTCTAGGAGATATAATGATATAAAACGTTACAACTAAGATAACTTTGCAGAGAGGGGAAAAACAAGAGACGGCAAACTAGGTGAAAGGCAAGACAGGAGGCGGGAGGGCTGGATGGCGTCCTAGGGTTTGAGGGCTCTGCGTCAGATTGTGGCAGAGCGGTTCAGACGAGGCAGGCGGCTTCTAAGTGATTTCGATCTAGTTGTGGAATGGGAGAAGAATCCATGGGGGTGGAGACACCCCCGTACCACCTACGAATGAGGTCGAGCAAGGCAATGAGACTGAACCAACCAAGACGCTCCCTCCTGGAACGGGAGGAGAAGGGACAAGTGGTACAGTTTCTCAGGGCGCCTCAGATGGGACGACGAGAAAACCAGGGCAATGCATGCCCAAATCAAAGGCGATGCCAAAACTGACAATCCGATCGTTGGGATTCAGAGATCAGGTGCAGTACCTCAAGGATCACACCCTGATTGGCAAGTTTATTGGTCTATGGCCGAATGAAAAATCCCTGATCTGGTGGATAAACACCACCTGGAAGCCTCAGGGACACTACGACCTCCAACTCGGAGCGAAGGGCTTCTTCATAGTGATATTCTTCAACAGTGAGGACAGAGTCAGAATCTTTGATAACGGGCCTTACTTTTTCCATTCGGTGGGGCTGTTCCTGTGCACCTGGAAGGAGCGGTTTAACCCAGACACTGAAAATATGACAATCGCCCCGGTCTGGTTAAGACTATATTCACTCTCCACAGAATTCTGGAAAGAAGAGATTTTGCAGGACATAGGTAATACGCTCGGTGATTTCGTCAAGATTTCGGAGCAAACAAAGCAGGCTAAGTATATTTCCTATGCCCGACTCTATGTGTACCTTGATATATCTCAGGATCTGCCTGAAGCCATTGAGTTAACGCATGATGATGAGGACTGGGTTCAAGCTATCGACTATGAACTATTACCTTTCAGATGCCGCAGATGCCATGAGCATGGCCATCTTTTTAGGGAATGCCCATTAAACAACCCTCTGGGAAAATCGGCGGCGAGCTCAGATAGTAAAGATGGGGAGGAATTTACCAAGGTCACTAATCGTAAGAGAGCGGCAAAGAGAGGCTTTGGCCCTAAGATCAACAAGAAACCACAGACCCAGAACCGCTTTGAAGTGCTGAAGGAAGGAACCTCCTCAGATCCCAAGCAAACAGACCAGACCACTCCACAGGCGAGTGAGGCAACCCATCAGGACCCAAAGCAGAAGGAGAAGGCTACCGTGGAAGTTACCATGGAAGACAGGACTCCGGCAGAGGAGGAATCAGAGGCGGAGGACATGATCATCGGGGATCTGGACCTGGACAGCTTGGAAGCAGCTGTTGCAACCAATCGGTCGAAGGACATTTCTCCTCAGCAGGTAAACCTCTTAGAGAAGGCTATCATTCTTTCCAACAAGAAACTCGGAGTCATTTCAGGCTCACCCAAAGAAGTAGAAGGTAAACGCAAGGGCAAAAAAGAAAAGAGGGGCAGACCCACCAATATGCAAATGATTCAACGATTAGGGCAAAAGCTAATCGACTCAGGCCAGTACCCTACGATTGTAGCGGCTCTGGCTCTCAAACCCTAAACTAGTTTTTTATGAAGATCATCTCTTGGAATATCAGAGGCTGTAACAGTCCTTTAAAGACTCGTATTCTCAAGAGGAAAATTGAGGTGGAACAACCATGGATCATCCTTCTCCAAGAAACTAAGTGCTCGGGGGAAGTTTTGGAGAAAATAGCCAGGCAAGCCTGGCCAAGATGCAAAAGGATGGCTATCGACGCCTCCGGTTCGACGGGAGGCTTAGGAATTCTTTGGAACCCTAATCTCGTCTCTCTTTATGGGTTTCGTAGTACCTGCTTTTCCATGTCTTGTTTTTATAAAATCATTGGAACAAGCCAAGTTGGTTTTCTGTCAAATGTCTACGGACCCTCACAAAGCTCTCGCAAACTAGAATTCCTTGACTCCTTGCACGATCTCAAGGAGGAAGCAGATGGGCTCCCGTGGATCTTGGGTGGGGACTTCAATATCATCCGAAGTTTAGAGGAAAAGAAGGGAGGACTCCGGCGTATGACCCAGGTAAATAAGCTTTTTAATCAGACCATCGAGGATTTGAGTCTAGTTGATCTACGCACGGCCAATAGTACCTTCACCTGGCATAACAACAGAACAGGGGACCGTAGCATTGCGTGCCGCCTAGATCGCTTCCTCATATCTGAAGACATCATAATGGGAGGGGGCCAGCTTTCGGCAGTGGTCCTGCCCTCTGCAGGGTCAGACCACTGGCCGATTAGCCTGGACTGGGCCATCAAGGTCGAAAATTTATGCAGACCTTTCAGATTCGAAAAGTTCTGGCTTCTGCAGCCAGGTTTCAAGGACAAGATGCGTGACTGGTGGAAAGGGATAGAATCTGAACGAGGAACTTGCATGTACAAATTTCAACAGAAACTCAAAACGCTCAAAATCCGCATCAAACAGTGGAACAAAGAATCATTTGGGAATATTTTTCAGGAAAAGAAACGGCTCGACCTGCGCATACAGGAGGTCCAGCTAGAAATGTCCAGACAGGGCCCCTCGACAGAGCTGAAATCTCAAGAATGGCGGCTCCTCCAAGACCTCAACCTTAAGGAGAAGCAAGAAGAGACCCTCTTTGAGCAAAAGTCTAGGATTCAATGGCTCAGGGATGGTGACCGCAACACTAACTTCTTTCACAAAGCTACGGTCCAGCATCGACAACAAAATAAGATTGTCAGACTCAAAAGAAGCGATGGCTCAGTAGCGAAAAATCAAGAAGAGATCGAAGAAACGCTGACGTCTTACTATGTCGATCTTCTGGAGGAACCGGCCGTGGATAGAAGGCAAGCACAAGCAGAAATTTTTAGCCATATTCCCAAGCTCATTACGCAGGAACATAATCAAATCCTCATGAGGCCGGTGGAAATGCAAGAGTTGGAAGTGGCGGTGAAACAAATGGCCAAGGACAAAGCCCCGGGTCCGGACGGATTTACCACCAATTTCTTTCAAGAAGGATGGGAGTGGTTAAAAGATGAACTCCTGACCATAGTGGAAAACTCCAGGAGGGCTAGAGGGATTCTAAAAGCTTTCAACGCAAACTTCCTAACGTTAATCCCGAAAGAACAGGGCACGGAGGACCCTGGGAAATTCAGGCCAATAGCTCTCTGTAATGTCATTTATAAAATCATTACGAAGGTCATCGCAAATAGGTTGAGACCCCTCCTACCTATTCTCATATCGCCGGAGCAAGCAGGTTTCGTGGAAGGGAGACAAATCCTCGACGGCATCATTCTGGTCCACGAGGCCATCCACTCCTTGAAACAGGACAAAACACCTGGTATGTTGCTTAAACTTGACCTTTCTAAAGCTTATGACAAACTTAATTGGGATTTTCTGGAAGGCATTCTGAGGTCCTTCGGGTTTGAGGAAAGTTGGATTGGCTAGATCATTAATCTGGTGTCTTCGGCCTTCTTCTCCATCCTGATTAATGGATCGCCTTCCCAGCCCTTCTCTGCCTCCCGAGGAATCCGCCAGGGGGATCCCCTGTCCCCCTTTTTGTTCATAATTATTGCTGAAGGCCTGGGGAGATTGCTTCGTGATATGCAGAATACAGGGCAGATCAGGGGTCTCTCTCTCTGTGAAGGTATGCCAGCTCAAATGCACCAACAATTTGTTGATGACAACATGTCAATGGGACCCTCTTCGGTCCATGAAGCTAGGGGTATCAAGCGGGGACTAGATCTGTTCCTACTAGCCAGTGGGCTGGAAATCAACAAAGAGAAGTCCCAAGTCTTCTTTTTTAATACTTCACGGGTGGCCAAAAGGAACATTCTGCGCATCCTGGAGTTTTCGGAAGGATCTCTGCCCTAGAAATATTTGGGAGCACCGCTCGCAGAATCCACCATTAAGCAAATATCGTGGAAGGAACTGTTGGACAAAATGAAGCAGAAACTGACCCACTGGACCTTTCGAGCTCTAAATTTCCCAAGTCGAATGGTCCTGGCCAAGGCTGTCCTTCAAGCCCTGCCTCTATACCTCTTTTCGGTGCTCTCTGCGCCCAAAGCTGTGCTGAAACAGATTAGGAACATCCAAAGGAATTTTCTTTGGGGAAGCAGTGAGGACCGACGAAAATGGGCCCTGGTAGATTAGAAGATGATCTGCTCCCCAAAAGAGGCAGGGGGACTTGGCTTCAGGGACCCGCTCAGCAGCAACAAGGTGATGGGAGCAAAGATTTGGTGGAGATGGGTCACCCATACTTCCGAACCATGGGCCATTCTTTGGCATCACAAGTATGCCCACCTATGGCCGAAAAATCAGTTGATTCGGTTTGATCAGAACCCTCTAGGTTCCCACATATGGATGGCAGCCCAGCAGAACCGTGATTTGATCCAAAAGCATAGCTTTTGGGAAATTCGAGACGGCAAGGAAGCTTTCTTCTGGACAGACGCTTGGCAACAGAAACCAAGGTTGGCTGAGCTAGCGGGCTTCGATGATCCTCAGCCTCACCTCCACCATCATAGCCAAGCAAAAGTTAGAGACTTGTGGATTACCCCTGCCCCTGATCACGTTCACAGGACCTGGTTGCCGACGGAGTGGTGGCGGCGCTTTCTTCCTGCGGACAGGCTGGAGGAGTTCCTTAAGGAACTCACCAGCCGAAGGATACCCATGGTAGAGAGTCCGGATGTTATCCGTTGGGGGTATACCAACAGCGGATCCTTTTCGATAAAAGAGGCCTTTCACATCCAACAAAGCGGGGAGGGTATTCGACAGGAGGATAAATGGAAGAAAATTTGGCACCATCACCTTTGGCCAAAAATTGCCTCCTTTTGTTGGCTTCTACTCCGAGGAAGAATCCTTACGTGGGACAACCTGCTAAAACGAGGCATGACGGGGCCCTCCAGGTGTGTCTTGTGTTCCTCAGCTTCCGAAACTATGAATCATCTCCTTGATGAATGTTATTTTGCATCTGAGCTATGGGACAGAGGAGAGCAATGGTTCAGACACGGGGCCCGCATGAAAGGAAATCCATCCGAAACTATTGCCAGCTGGCCCCCAAAGGTGTTCAAGAATGCCATCCTAAACCGACTATGGGAGCTCTTCCCTGGCTTCTTGGTTTGGGAAATATGGAAAGAACGCAATGGCAGAATCTTTGATGAGAAAGGGCAACCTCCAAAAAAATTATGGCTCAACATTGAGATACACCTTAGAGAAACTCTAGGGCTCACGCTGTGGACTGGGGAGGACTTCAAAGCTAGAATCCAGGAACGTCTAATTTTGAATGAATGGGGCGTCACCACTATCCCGGCTTATCAGGGCGGGAACCAGGCTATACCTCAGGCAAGAAACAGCCCAGACTGTTGGTCACCCCCCGGGTCAGGGTCTCTTAAGTTAAATTTTGACGGGGCTGCTAAAGGTAATCCAGGGCCAGCTGGTTATGGAGGAGTGGCTCGTGATCACAAGGGGCAAGTGATGGGGGTTTAATGGGGAGATCTGGGCGAGAGCACCAATAACTTAGTGGAATTGGAAGGCTTAGTACAAGGTCTTCGCTGGGCGAATAACAAAGGGTGGTCTCCGCTACTGGTAGAAGGAGACTCTCGCCTTATTATCGACTTAGCAATCAGACTTCAAGCTGGATCATCGACCTCCAAAGTCTCCCACAACTGGAGATGGGAGAGCAGAGTTGAGGAATTGTCTGACATTCTCCATTCGGCTCCAGCCATCACCTTTATGCACGTTCGACAGAAGGGCAACAAAGTGGCAGACGCTGCGGCCAATAAGGGAGTGGGGGCAGGGACCTCCTTTCAGGAAATCATCTCCGCTCAAGTGGAGGACTTGGAGTTTTTCCAATGCTGTCAATCGTTGGCGGAGGCCGATTATCCTGGCCAGTGATATCGGATTGTAATCTCTGGTTTGTTTATGCTTGTGTCAGTGATATCGGATTGTAATCCCGTCATGTTTGTCAGTCAAGTGGTTAGTTTGAATTACCAGTTTATGCATAGCGAAATCCAGCCTTGTCCTAGATCAGGTAGTTATTGGCTCCAGTCAGATTGGAACATTTTGGAAAACTGTTGGGGGAAGGTTAGGACTGATGGTTATATACAGTTTGTAGACTTGCTGGCTATCATTAGCAGCAGGCACGGGGAGGATAGGTGGCCTTGCGTCACCATTTTTGTACATTATATTTACATTTTGATAAACTAATAGAAGGATTCTCTGCTTATTAAAAAAAAAAAAAGATAACTTTGCAAAAATTAAATAAATCACCAGTATGTAAACAATATTCACTCAACACATGAATTAACTTAAATGCTCATAAATAAATGATGAAATAAAGACCAGTGCTATTGGAGTGCTTGCATGAATGTGAGTTGCTAGTGATGTCTCAATAAGTATTGCAGTTGTCTTGGTTGGTTCATTTTAAATTAATTAGATGAGTGATTAAAGAGTGGGTTGATTATTGGTTAATTTTATTAAAAATGTGGTAATGATCTAATTATTAAAAAGAGAAAATGGTAATCTAGATATACCCAAGGGATACGTGGAATATGTCCAAATTTACTAAGGGGTGGCTCTCAAAGTGACATGTGGGCTAGATGGAGTAGTCGGGTTGTGTTCAACACTACACCAACAAGAGTGTAGCCTAACAAGGCCCCACGGTCACTTTCTAGTAGTTCTCGTTTCACTTGCAGAATTTCCCCACAACTTAGTAATATCGAAAGTGCCATATTTTCACTTTAGGGGTTGATTGAAGTGTTCAACTAATTACTAGTCACTCCAATCCCTTTCTGATTGTCCCACCGATCCAGCGAATGGCCTGCAGTGGTCACAAGAGCATACGGAGATAGAAGTCTTGTTTATTTTAAGAATTTTAGACTATATTTGAGTTATTTAAATCACAATGCCAATACTCCCGTTTTCGAGAACACAACCGGATTCGTTATTTTTACTTAATGAAAATAAAAAGAAATTGAAAAATTAAAAAAAAATACAAATCCCCCCTAGGGGGATGGGGTGTGGGCACTTGGCTGCTCACTTGCTTCTCTTTTTTACAATGAATATTATAAAGAAATACTTGTGTTCCTTTGTAGAATAGGAGACACAAGTTTACAAGTCTGTAGAAGCTTTAAAAGATTGATGAAAGGTACACAAGCAAAAGGGAGTTCTGAATGACTTGATTCTTCAAAATTTGGGCAGCACTTCTTCTACCTGTTCATCAAAATGGAGAAATCGGCGACTAAAGATGACACTAAGATGCCAAATAATACTTTAAAAGCATAAAAATTTAACTAGTCTTAAATACCGAAAGATTTTTTGTTAAACTTTAAAACTAGATGCAAAAGATGGATCTAATATCTATAATGAAATGTTTAAACTTCAAACGCTTTAGATCTTATCTTTTATGAACTTATACTAAAGAGTATTCCTAAGATCTGATTTAAAACTTTCCAAATACTTCGTAATTAGTACAAGTAAAGTAACAAGGAATAGTGTGAATTTAAATGAGAAGATAGTAAGAAAAACCCCGATTCAAGAAACTTGGGCAATGGAGTCCTCAAGTGGAGAGCGGAGGGATTGAGATCTCTTTAAATAAACATAGAGGTGTGATGGAATCGAACAAGAACCAACACTCCTTTACGCTAGATGTCCCTGCACACTTTGAACAATGACTACACCAAAGCGTTATATCTAGGAGTACCTATGCAAAAGATTAGAAAGCATGCATACAAACAAGTCAAGCATACAATTCTAGGATCTATCCACATAAATAACTCAGAGAAATGAATAAGAAATTGATTATTTATTCCTATCCTATCAATTATCATTAATCCTTCAAAGACCGGTTAGAACAACAAAGCATGTAACAAGAAACTGATACAATTATACCTCATGTAGCACAAGAAATCACCACACATTGATACCCGACACAAGTATGCCTCCAAAGCCTTTTGATTTCATTCAATAAATTCAATAAACGATTACAAGATATAGGAACATAAGTTCCATACAATTTCTTCTTCTCTAAATGAAGAGAACTTGCTCTCTTAAATAGAAAAACTTAGCATGAGGGAGCACACTTGTTAAAGGATGAGCTTGATAGCTTGGTGTGAGTTGTATCCCCATGCTTTGGAGCATAAAGAAAGCAATTACCAAAATGCCAAAAGCTTAACCTCAAACCAAATCTTTTTTCTTAGGAAAAGCGCCCCTCTTGGAAAAAAATCCAATTTGATATTTAGCAACCATTTCTTTCATTTTGGTGACTTGTAACTCCTTAGGAATAATTCTATTTACCTTTGCCAACTCACGGAATCAATTTACGTCAAGTTTCCAATTTTTTATGAGTTGCCAAATTTCTCATTTTTTCCAATTTTTTGGTATTTTATTGTTTTTCGAGTAATTATTAATTTTGGAGATAAATAATTACTCGAAAACTTAGGAAAGTGGATCTAGGGGTTAAGTGAGTGCTCTGAGTTATAAAACAAGCACCCCCGTGGAAAATACAACCTCCTAGCCACACTTTTATGACTTTTTAGAGTTTTACAATCAACTTATTAAAAATAAGCATGTAAAAACGAAAAATGAAAAAAAAATAATAATAATAATAATATTTTTTTCCGGAACTTGAAAAAAAACTATGGGGGACTTAGGACATGTTCATAATGACTCAAAATAATGATTAGCATGGTAATATAGATCGACACATAGGTTTTAATAACCTCCCAAGGCCTAACCACCAAGGCAATTATTCCAGCTTTGAAGGCTTGAGTGAAAAAATCGAAAATTATTTATCGCTTAAAAACGATAGATAATAATTAACAAGAAAAAAACACCCTAGAATAATGCATTGATGACTAAGTCCTAGGAAACCAAACCTATTACATAAAGTCATCATGCTAACTCATTTTATTACAATTCTCCATGGGGTATGAACATGTTAAAATAAAAATAAAAAAGGGTCTAAAAAAAGGTCTGCATGGACTTCTGAACTTGAAATTTAAACAAATAATTTTTCGTCTTTGGCTGCTCATTTTAGAAATCCAACTTAGTGCGACTTAGTTGGTAACACATAGCTATCTTGGAAAATTATATTATTTTCCAACATAATATTTACCTAGCTTTTTAAGTCATCGTGACAAGCTAACACTTTGTCCATGTATGAATATTTACATCATACATGACTAGCCATTCACTAGTTGGGCCTTGGCCTTGAGCTTTGTACTAACAATCTTTACTAGCATATTTACATCATTTTACATAATCCGATTTAATACAATCCAAGGGTCAAAACTGGGGTATTACATTCCATTTCCACTTGGAATAACACTATTATCGGTGTTTCATCAAAAATCAGAACAAAATCATGTCTCTTTCATGACATCCTCCAACTCCCATGTAGCTTCATCATGACCAAACTTCAAAGTGCTTCCATTGCACCTTTTCCTGCTCAATGGCTCGGTTCCAAACCAATGTTACATCCCTGTCAAAAATGCAGAGTGGCTTTGTTTGGAACTTTACCTCTAGTTCCACCTAGATCACATTCTAATCAATCACATGGTTGGGATCATGTAAATATTTCTTAAATAAAGAAACTTGACAAACATTATGAGCTTTATTGTTAGTACGCAATGCAATAATATATGCAACTAGACATATTCTTTCAAGCACTTCAAATGGACCACAATATCTTACTGCCAATGTGACACAACTTCCAAGCTTCAAAGAACTCTTCCTTGGCCTCAGTCAAAGGCAAATGTGATCCCTACATTGAAATTCTCTAAGCACTCTATTTTTATCTACATAGTGTTTTTGCCTGTATTGGGTTGCCTTCAAATTTTGTCAAATTCTTGCAACTTCTTGCTCCATTTCCTCAAGCATTTCTAACCCAAACACAATTCTATTTACCGGTTTATCCCAACTCACAGGTGCCATGCATCTCCTCCAATATAAAGCTTCAAATGGACTCATTTTCAATAATGATTGATGTCCATTAGTATATGCAAATTTTACTGGGTGTAGATAATTCTCCCACTTGGATGGCTTATCTATCACATACATGTGAATAATGTTTTCAATCACTTGATTTACTCTTTCAGTTTGTCCATTAGTTTCTGGACGGTAAGCAGTGCTAAAATTTAGTTATGCACCAAAATCTGCAAAAAGAGTTTTCCAAAAATTAGATGTAAACTTAATATCAAAGTCAAAAGCAATTGCTTTGGGTAACCCTTGTATTATCATCAACCTTGTAGTTGCCTATGTGAGGTGGATGCAGAATGGATGGTAGAGGGACAAGCAACTAAGGAGGTGGAACCAAGGTTGCCTCGACTCCCAAATGGATGGTTGTCACGCCAATCGAGGCAGCCTTCGCTTTATGTTATCTTAACCCAACACAACAATGGGGGAGACCCAGATCTACTCCCGACAGGACAGATCAGACCTAGACACCAAATCAGATCAAATGGACTTGAGGTACGTAAGGTGTAAGGTAAGTGGAAACCCTAGATCTATGGATGACATCACTAGGTGAACCAAGACTATGGATTATGGCTTAATAAGTATGAGGTTCGATCCAAGTAAGGACATAGGCGACCTATGAGGTAAATACTAGATCTGGGGTTGAGGTACTAGCAACAAGAGAAGATATCCGTTACCTTGGGAAATGTGACCAATGCAAGGAGGGAAAGGACAGGATTGGGGCTATCTAGTACCGATGGATAGACTCGAAAGAACATATGACAATGTCAAAGTACCCGAGTCACCAAGAAAAAGTCAAAACACAAGAAAAAGAGGCCAAAGAAGGGATAGCGCTAAGGTTGGAGATTAGTGCCTGTCAGATCTAGGGCAATGGAGTCACCATCTGTCCAATGTTGGAGGATACCCACCTGAGAATTTGCCCGATCTACAAACTCAAGAAAGCAGTTTGCTGGAAAAAGTCAGATCAGGGGAGGAACTGGCAGCACAGGGGGTAGCGCTAGGGCTAGGAAGTCAGTTATTCAGATCTAGGGCAAACCAACCACTTTTAGCTCAGCGTTGAGGGTGATTCCTTTAGGGAAAGACCCGATCTATGAAACCCAAAAATGGTTCGCCCCAAGATCAAGTGGTCTGATTTTTTAATATTTTTTGTTTTTTTATTATTTAGGGTTTTAAGGTGAAAATTGAAGAAGACAGATGCCAATGGATTGACAATTATCAACAACAACAAATGTGTCCAAGTGCCATCAAACAACCATGTTTGACGGTACCAAGTCTTTACCAAGCCCTAGGGCCATCTCCAAGAGTCCATGACCCCATCAAGTCACAAATGACCACAGAATGGGTCATTTGGCCATACCCCATGTTCCAATACCCAAGTCATGTCCTTCTTGCCATATTCTTCATGTCATCCAATGGCCATATCATGCCTTGTCATCTAGTGCACATATTCTTGCCATGCCATCAACCTTCTTTTGTCCATATCATCAACCTTCATTATGCCTTTGTCATTAATGGTTTGCCATCAATGACAACCTTGCTCAACAGAGGAGACATTCCCCCGAGTGTCCTTATCCTACACATGCTTCCTTGCATTGAGCATAGGTATGTTCCACTGCTTGGAACTAGTTTGCTTGCCCGCGACACTCGTCTCCTCCTAGCTATGTACTATAAGCACTTGTATTCTTTTTCAAGCTTCCGAATCTGAAAAAGACCAAAAAATTAAAAAACATAAAAAGTCGGACAGTAAATGATATTACTTTTGGCAGTTGTCGAGTCGTGTCGCCTTCGAACAGAGCACTATATATTCCATCCATCGGTTGGGTTACTAGTATGACTTTAGGAGTTGTACTCATTATTCTGAGTTTTTCTCCACTGACTGGTTATGCTCCCAATCCCTATGGAACTTCTGTCGATGCCTCCTGCGTCACAGAGTTGTCCCAATTTGCATGTCGAGTCTATGTTTCCTGTGAGTCACCATCTGCTTTATGCTCTTGTTCGAAGGATGATTTAGCCTGAGTCGGCCATTCCTCAGTTATCTTGTCTTTGCATGTCAGCCATTCCCGATATAGTTACTGGTTCGTTTGAGTTCTTCCAAATTATCCAGCGTTGCTAAGTACCTCGTGTTGGTTGATGGGGGATGCCTTATGGCCCTCCTTCCAGCGGATTCCATTCCATCGACTTCAAATCATTTATTCTGGAATAGGATTCTAGGGCAGTCAAGTGGCAGTCATCAGTGGCAGGTTCTCTCGCCACAGACAGTTTTGGGAATACATCAATGCCCCCTAATCGATGGATTCACTCAAGTCTTTGACCTCAACACATCTATTCACACTTGTGTGATTGCACTCTGTACCTTGATTCCCATTATCATTATCGGTGGGATATATCGCATCTGTTAACGGTATACATCAATGACCGGTAATCAGACGATGGACCATCATGTTCGACCTAGACACCTTTATTCGAGTGATGGGACATGTACCAGTAGCGGTTTGTGTAGAAGACCTCCAAGCTTGGTGGCATTCCATATATGCTACCTCTTTAATCATGCCAGTATCCATGAGATGTCAGCTCTCATGACCAGATTCCAGTGTATTATCAGATGTCTTCATTCAGTATGGAGACCTTATTTCACTGTATATTGTACATGACGATGACCACATGACTCATATGTTTATCATGCCTATTCATGGCCATTGTACTATGTTGTATTCAGGACAATTGTACTTCATATTTGCAGTCACATGCTGAGACTTATTATTGTATTGTACTGATGAGTCGTTGGTTTTACCACCTGGGTCTTCATTACTCCACTTCTAGAATTGACATAATGTATTTCAGCCATCGTATTACCCCTCTAACCTCACACATTAGGGGGCATCTGTTATAGCTGATTTTACCACACTAAGTAGATCACACTTTTATGGCCTTCCATGTCCCTCCGCAGACTCTTTGGATGTAATATCCCAAATACGGATATTCTACTATTTTCTATTCTAGGGCTTGCTTAAAGCCTCCAGATTTACAATAATACTTAAATAAACTCGCATGCAAAGCGTTGGGCAAATGGCCCTATTTTATAGCTAACTAGGGCATAGATTTACGGAGAACATACCAACACTTGCCACTGATAATCCGGCCGATAATGCTCCAGAGATAATACGCATGCATCGAGAACTGATTTGGTGAAGAACTGGTGCTCCTTTCCTCCGGTGTTACCGCCCAGCAGCACGAACCCCTCAATCAGCTAAAGGTGACGGTTTTGGTGAAGGAGCTGTCTGATGAAGGTGAGGATTTGCAAGAATAAAGGTCTTCCTGTGCCAGAGAGGTTGACTAGAGCATGCAGAGGTTCTGACCTCTCTAAGCAAGCTAGCGAATTGGTTTACTAGTTTAGTTGCTCACGCCCGAGCTACACAAAACTGATGAGAACTGCTCCGGATGAGCAAACTGGAAGCTGATGATCACCTGGTACTGAAGGATGATCCTGCTAATGAGAATGGTGCCAGTATTTAGAAGATAAACGGAGATCTAGAGACCCAACGAATGCTTTGGGGTTTTCCAACTAAAAACCCCCCCAGCTGCACACGTGTCCTTGCAAACAATCTTTTGATGGGTGTCGGATAGGTCTATATGGATAAATAAGATGAAGAGCTGATGGTGGACCTGGATGACCTACCCTGAAGGAGACTAGGGCAGATATTTCACTGTCGAACCCTCGTTAGCTGAAGACGTCGTCTTCAACCCCAGCTACCGTGGCCGCACGCTGTGCTGCTACTCAAAAGCTCCAAATCAATAATAATCATTAGTGTCATTCTCCATTCACTTTACCTTTCTTTTATAACTTTCAACTGCGAATAACCTAACTTTTGACCTAATTAGGTCACTTTAACTTCTAATTTGCAGTTGACTTACATGCAGGTGCATGGAGACTCAATCGAGTGCATGCATCATGAAATAGTACTCAAATGTCATGCATGCAGGTGGCCTTTGGCTCTGGTGGCCCCCCACTACCCAATGATGATATAATATTGATGCCCTAGATCTTCCTATATGGCATCAGTCCACAGATGATTCCCTAACTGTCAGTGCCCGCTCGAACCTATGGGAATCATGTAGGTTAGCGGGCTGGTCCTCAATGCCTAAGCAGAAGAGGACATTACAGTCCTCCCCACTCGAGTTTGCTTGTCCTCAAGCAACTGTAAAGCTGGGTGTTGTAATACCTGTTCTCCCTCCCACGTGGCCTCCTCCATAAGCAGATATTTCCACTGAACCAAGTAGTCTCTGATGATTTTGTTCCTCAGTTTCTGCTCTCGCACCTCTAGGATGCGCTCAGGAATCAGAATCAATTGCCCCTCATCATCAAGGGGGGGCAGCTAGGAAGATGTAACAATCTACTGACCGACTGCCTTCTTGAGGTTGGAGACATGAAATACATTGTGAATCTTTCTCTCTGCGGGTAGTTCTATCTCATATGCTACCTCTCCAACCTTTCGAATTATCTTGTATGGACCATAGAAGCGAGGTTTGAGTTTTTCCATTCCTTTCTTTTTAAGAGATGACTGTCGGTAAGGTTGGAGGCGTAAATAAACGAAGTCTCCTACCTCAAAACTACGCTCAACCCTGTGTCTGTCCACATATATCTTCTGCTGATTCTGAGCAGCCTGTATGTTCTCCCTAAGTATCTTGAGGATATCTTGACCCTCCTGAATCCACTCCTTGGCCTTGGGAGCCCTGCTATCACCGAATATCTGGTCTGCGAAAGTGGAAGCATCATACCCATATAGAGCTCAGAAAGGGGTCATCCCAATGGTCATATGGTGGGTGGTGTTGTAACAATGTTCACCCAAGTGTAGCCATTTGATCCATGTCCTTTGCTAACCTGCTACGTAATTTCTCAAGTATCCCTCAATCCACTTGTTGACAATCTCGGTCTGCCTGTCACTCTGTGGATGATAACTGGTGCTCATGGCTAACTCGGTCCTCACTAACCGGAAAAGCTCTTTCCAAAAGGCTCCTATGAATTTGCTATCCCTGTCACTGACAATGGTCAACTCGTGGAGTCTAAATACCTCTCTGAAAAATAGTTATGCTACCTGTGCTGCTAAATAATCTGAAGGAATGGCAAAGAAGTGAGCGAACTTGGTCAATCTGTCCACCACTACGTACAAGCAATCTCTGCCCTGAACCTTGGGTAGCCCAGTAATGAAGTCCATAGAGATGCTCTCCCACTTCTGCTCGGGAATAGGTAAGGGTTGTAATAAACCAATCAGGTGGGTGTGCTCTATTTTGTTCTGTTGGCACAAGCTGCACTCTCTCACATGTTGTATCACATCATTCTTGAGGCCCTTCCATGAGAACCTTTCTCTAATCTATCTGCAGGTCTTGAGAAACCCCTGATGCCCTACTAATGGTGAATCATGCAATGCCTGCAAAATCTTCTTCTTGAGGGAAGACTCTGGAACTAAGAAGATTATGTTTTTGTAGTATATGATGTCATCAATTACCCGGTACCTATCATCCTGAATCTGTCCATCCAATAGCTCGCAAGCAAACTTATCTTTGGAGTACTCAACCAAAAGATGAGATCTCCAATCTGATGAGATGCTCATAAGGGATAAAGTAGCTGGTCGTTTGGAAAGTGCATCGGCCACTATATTGTTCTTTCCCTTTACGTACTCAATCTCGAAGTCATAGGCCTGAATTTTGCTTACCCATTTCTGTTGCCTCTCGTTTAGGTCTTTCTGCTCTAGGAAGTATTTCAAGCTATTGTGATATGTCTTAACCTTGAATCTGCCACCCACTAAGTATTGCCTGAACTTGGTTAGCGCATGGAGAATGGCTAACATCTCTTTGTCATATATCGAATAGTGGCGCTCATAGCCTTTGAGCTTCTTGCTCTCAAATGCAATGGGGTGGTTGTTCTGCATCAACACTGCCCCAATTCCCTCTCCTGAAGCATCAAATTCTAATACGAAGGGTTGAGAAAAGTCTAGTAAAGCTAATATTGGGCATGAACTCATTACCTTTTTCATTTTCTCGAATGTCTGTCGTGCTGTCTCCGACCAACTGAATGCCCCCTTCTTGGTAAGATCTGTGAGGGGTGCGGTCATCTGTGAGAATCCACTGACATACCTCCTGTAGTAGGTGCAAAGGCCCAAAAATCCCGTCAGTTCTGTCACATTTTTAGGTGTAGGCCAATCCAATATGGCCCAAATCTTCTCTAGGTGCACCTGGACCCCGTTGGTCCCTATCACATGCCCCAAGTATAACATCTCCTGCATGCCGAACTCACACTTGGACATTTTGGCATATAGTGACTGCTCTTGTAGAACGCCAAGTACTTCATCTAAATGTCTCAAATGTTCTTCCCAAGTTCTACTATATATCAATATGTCGTCGAAGAATACCAGAAGATACTTACGTAACTAAGCCTTGAAGATATTGTCCATGCATGACTATAAAGTAGTTGGTGCATTAGTGAGCCCGAATGGCATCACTAGAAACTCATAATGTCCGTAATGGCAACGGAAGGCAGTCTTTGGAACATCCTGTTCCCTGACCCGAATCTGATGGTAACCTGAGCGGAGGTCAATCTTGGAAAAGTACTTTGCCCCCTGTAGTTCATCCATCAACTCATCAATCCTGGGGATGGGATACCTATTCTTTATGGTCTTTTTGTTGAGTGCCCTGTAATCAATGCACATGCGTAGAGTTCCATCCTTTTTCTTTACTAGCACCACTGAAGATGCAAAGGGACTGGAGTTGGGTTTGATGTACCCTAGCTTGAGTTGTTCCTTGATTGTACTCTCTATCTCATCTTTGTACCTCTTGGGATGTCTGTAAGGAGTGGTGATAACTGCTTGAGTCCCCTCCTCTAATCAATAATGTGCTCAAATCCCCTATCTGGAGGCCGACCTGCTGGAAGCATAGTTTTAAAAATCGAAATCAGACTCAGAATCGGTCGAGGGTCAACTCGGAATCGGAATCGGTAATGAATCAGTCATAAATCGGCCGATTTGAATTTAATGAATCGGTTTGCTAAAAAATACATAAAATATTTAAATTTTAAAGAAAAACAACATTTTCAAGATCATAATCCATGATTCCACTCAGCACTGTCCAGACTCCTCTCAACACTGTCCACTATCCACTCAACAATGGCACTGTCCACTCGGAACTCCACTGTCCACTCAGGCTGCCGCTGTAGCAAGTTAGTAGCTCCACTCTAGACTCCAAACATCAAACAAAAAGTGAGTGAGTGTCTTCAACTTGTTATTATTTGTAGTTGGATTGGGTTGGGTTGGGATAGGTTAGGGATTAGCCTTTAGGTTAGGTTAAAAAACAAAAGTTAAAAGTTAAAACAATTAAAAAGAAATGACAAAATGATGAGATGGGTCGTAACCGGCCGGTCAGGATCGGAACTCGGCCGATCAAGCCGGTTTGTTATCGAACCGAACCGGCCGGTTCGGTAACAAACCGGTCACCGATCCGGTTTGCCTGCCGGTTTGGTACCGAACCAGTGAACCGGCCGGTTTTGAAACCGGTCAGACCGATTTTTAAAACACTGGCTGGAAGGTCTCTGAATACTGCCTTGTGCTTCTGCAGTAAGGCCTCTATATCTATTGGATGTTGTGTGGCCTCATCTGGTGGTTTCCTGAAGGTAACTAAACACTCTGCAGCCCACTCAATATCTCCCTGTCGAAGTACTGTCTCCATCCTATGTGATGTCACTGCTATGGGAGGGTAGGTATTCATCCCTCTCAATACTACCTTCTTGTCCCTCTGCTCCTATGAACTCCATCTCCATGGTCTGGTAGTTCGTGGAATACTTCCCTATGGAATACAGCCACTGAACTCCTAGTACCACATTCATGTCAGGTACATCTACCACATAGAATGTCTCTATCACTATATAATTCCCAAGTGTTACTTTTAATTAAGGAATCCTCTGACTACACTCCATGGTGTGACCTGCTGCAGTTAATGAAAACCCATCAAAACTCTCAGTTTGAATGCCTCTCTTTTTAACCCATGCAGCATCAATAAAGTTGTGGGATGCCCCACCATCTATCAGCACTCCCACTATGTGGCCCTGTACAGTACCTCTAATCCGGAGAGTGTGGAATCTAGGAACCCCTGTCATGGTAGCAATGGTACCTCCTGAGGGTTGTCCCTCATCAACTGTCTCTGGTGTCTCTCCCTGCTCCAGATCCTGATAATCCTCATCCTCCCCACTGTCGGAATAGGCCTCTATGTAGTTGGTCTTTCCCTTTCCTGAACATCTATGACCTGGTACCCATGGTTCTTGGAAAGTGAAACATACCTTTTTTCTTCTAAGGACCTGTCGGGTATCATTGTCCATCCATTCTTTCTTGGGCCATTCTTTCTGGAAGGGTTTCCTCTCCTTATCTTTAATAGGCAAATTGGTTTTGGGAGGAAATCTATTTTTGGGTATTGCATCCTATAAATCTCTAGTCCCACTGATGGCATCTGCTAGGGTGGTGGGCCTATAGGACTTGACCCATCCCCGTAAGGGTTCAGTGAGAGCCTCTATAAACAACATAATTAACCTGCTCTCTGATATATCTGTCACCATGACTGCTATCCTCTTGAACTCTAAAATAAATGCATCTGCACTACCTGTTTGTTTGAGCTATGCCAGCTCTCAAAAGTGTACCTCAGGGTCCTTCCGATCAAACCGCTCAATGAGCCTTTGTATAAAATCTAGGTACGATGTGATGGTATTGTGACCCATTGTCACTAACCCGTGGTACCACCACTCATGTGCTTCTCCATCCAAATGCAAGGTAGCCAATTTAATGGCATTTGTCTCAATCATGGGGTTGAGATGGAAGTATGTATCCAACTTCTGCACCCAATTCCGGGATGGGCCACCCCGGGTACCCTCAAAGGTAGGGATAGTCAGTTTCCCTACGGTGCATTGTAACTCATAGTTATGGGCGAATGGCCTATTGTAAGCTCTGGGTTTGTTCTTACTTTTAAAGTGGCAAAAGTCAGTGAAGGTCATGGCTGAATGGAAGTCATCTCTTAAGGCTCTATACTCCCTCAGATAGGCACTCGTGGATTCTTCTGGTTCTGCTTATGCTAGAGGCACTGCAATTGGACTATCTAAGAATTAAGGCATGGTAGGTCGAGAAGGCTTGTTGTATATATGGGGATGGCTCTACATGTTGGTATGTAAGTGCTCCCTACTACTGCTAGTGGATACCCTATCACTATTGGGAAACAAGGGATTGTGTGGGGTGGGCCCATTTTTCTCTGTCATTTGCCTGAAGGTATTCATCACTTCTTTTTGCCCAGTAGTGAGTTCTTTTATGGCTGACATGAGACTACTGAAAGTTGTTTTATCATCCTCGGCCATTGTTTCTTTGCCCTTTTCAAACTGATACTCTTTGTCCCCCAACTCTATGTCCTCTAACTCCTCTTCTCCTCTATTACTGTCTCTACCCCTCTGTCTCCGGTAAGTAATGTTGTATGGGTCTTCTGAATTCATTTATAATTTTTGCATGCCCACAGCTAGCAAGGAAAATAGCTCCGATACCACTGTAATATCCCAAATACGGATATTCTATTGTTTTCTATTCTAGGGCTTGCTTAAAGCCTCCATATTTACAATAATACTAAAATAAACTCACATGCAAAGTACCAGGAAAATGGCCCTATTTTATAGCTAACTAGGGTAGAGATTTACGGAGAACAGATCAACACTGACCACTGATAATCCGACTGATAATGCTCCAAAGATAATACGCATGCATCGAGAACTAATCTAGTGAAGAACTGGTGCTCCTTTCCTCCGGTGTTACCGCCCAGCAGCACAAACCCCTCAATCAACTAAAGGTGACATTTTTGGTGAAGGAGTTGTCTGATGAAGGTGAGGATTTGCAGGAATGAAGGTCTTCCCGTACCGGAGAGATTAACTGGAGCATGCAAAGGTTCTGACCTCTCTAAGCAGGCTAGCGAATTGGTTTACTGGTTTAGCTACTCACGCCCCCAGCTACACAAAACCGTTGAGAACTGCTTCGGATGAGCAAACTAGAAGCTGATGATCACCTAGTACTTAAGGATGATCCTGCTGATGATCACCTAGTACTTAAGGATGATCCTGCTGATGAGAATGGTGCCACTATTCAGAAGATAAACGAAGATCTAGAGACCCAACGAATCCTTTGGGGTTTTCCAGCTAAAAACCCCCCCAGCGGCACACGTGTCCCTGCAAACAATCTTCTGATGGGTGTCAGATAGCTGTATATGGATAAATAAGATGAAGAGCTGATGGTGGACCTGGATGGCCTAACCTAAAGAAGACTAGGGCAGATATTTCACTGTCGAACCCTCGTTAGCTGAAGACGTCGTCTTGAACCCCAACTGTCTTGGCCGCACGTTGTGCTGCTACTCAAAAGCTCCAAATCAATAATAATCATAAGTGTCCTTCTCCATTCACTTTACCTTTCTTTTATAACTTTCAACTGCGAATAACCTAACTTTTGACCTAATTAGGTCACTTTAACTTCTAATTTGCAGTTGACTTGCATGCAGGTGCATGGAGACTCAATCAGGTGCATGCATCATGAAATAGTACCCAGATGTCATGCATGCAGGTGGCCTTTGGCTCTGGTGGACCCTGTCTACCCACTGATGATATAATATTGATGCCCTAGATCTTCCTATATGGCATTAGTCCACAGCTGATTCCCTGACTGTCAGTGCCTGCTCGAACCTATGGGAATCATGTAGGTTAGCGAGCTGGTCCTCAATGCCTAAGCAGAAGAGGACATTACATTGGACCCCCTTTGCTCATAATACACTTTGATGTTCCAAGAAACACTTCAAAAAATCCCTAATTATTGGTATACGCAAGTCACAAGCTTACAACCCGCGTGTACATGCAACTTGTCCCACTATGACCCGCGTACATCGGGAAATGTGCCCAAAAATAAATATTTTGGAGTTTTCCTCATAGAGTCACAAATAACTTGACCTTTGGCCTTCCATATGCCTGGAAACGCTCCGACTCGACCCTTCACTTCCTGTTGAAGGGCTATATATTGGGCCCCTTGGATACATTGGAGGAGGAGAATTGAAGAGAGCAAGAAAACTATAGTTCATTTGTGCCTCATTCACATATGCTTGAGTTTGCATCCCCTCTGTCCTTGTGAGCATCCATTGTTGCTCTTCCCAACCTTGCCTTTGCATTGTGAGCTTGCCATTGAGATGGAGGATTGAAGTGGTGGAGGCCCAGGTGGAGGACTATGTTTCTCTGTTTCAACGAGGTGCTGACAGAGGTTGTCACTTGTATCTCTGTTCATTATTAATAGAAATATCCATTTCTCATCCATTGTATGTGTGTAACTATGTATGATCTTTATCCATGGATGATGTAGTTACTTTGATTTATATATATTGGTTTTATATATGCTAGAGTAGGCCTAACACTTTAACATATATCATGCTCGTCTTGTTCCCTATTGTTGAGGATGAATTGTAGGTACAAGCGTGGTTGAAAAGCTCAACAGGGATCGACTACGACCTTCCGGAATAACGTACGTCTTCCATCCCTTAGTGTTGGTTCTTTTTATCTCTACTGCATATTGAAATGGGTTTGTTTCTGGTGTCATTCAATCTGTTGTGGTCCACCCCAGGCCACAGGAAATCTTCTCCGTAACAACAGGAATCACTAATTTATACATGATGTCGTGACCTTTGGTTTCATATTCCTAAGGTACATTTATCATTCTCCTATGACGTTTTAGATTCCCTACAACTAAATATTTACAATATTTACATTTTCACCAAATCCCGTAGGATTAGGTTTTCCAACATTCACAATCACCTTATTTCCCTGCATGTAATCACTACACAACCTAAGGGTTCCATCCTTATTTTTCACAAATAGCATTGGTGCTCCCCATGGAGACATACTTGGTCAAATGTATTTCCTTTTT
Source organism: Pseudotsuga menziesii (assembly GCA_001517045.1). Classification (NCBI taxonomy): domain Eukaryota; kingdom Viridiplantae; phylum Streptophyta; class Pinopsida; order Pinales; family Pinaceae; genus Pseudotsuga; species Pseudotsuga menziesii. The sequence goes on along the minus strand of LPNX010800648.1, from coordinate 589,474 downwards.
TATAACTCTTGCAATTGCATCTTCAATTCCAATAACTCTAACGTACCCATTCTATAAGGTGTCTTAGACACCAATGCAGTGCTTGGCACAAGATCAATTGTGAAATCAATATCCCTTTTTGTAGGAAATACTAGTATTTCATTAGAGAACACGTCACTGTATTCTTGCAAGACATGATAGTCCTCCATCTTGGGACCTTTATCTTCTACCAAGTCTAATACATGAGCTACATGTAACTGACAACCTTTTCTAAGATATTTCTTCAACTACAAGGCTAAAATATATCTAACAAAAACTGTTTTGGAATTACCCTTACTGTCCTTGGATTTCCTTCTCCATCAATGCAATCAAAACTTTTTTGTAGCAATCAAGTACAACTTGGTGTGCTTCCAACCAATCCATTCCAATGAGTCCATCATAAGAACTGAGTGGCAAAATATTCAAATTTGTTGATGCAAGAGTCCATCCAGCTTTAATGGACATTTCTCCCCCATTTCACTAACTTTTCTTTTGGTTCTAGTGGCCAGTTGGACTAGCCATGATTGACTATGCTTGCTCTTCTAAAGAGCACAAATTCCAACAATTCTAAGAGTAACATAATTGTGGCTAGATTTGGGGTTAATTAAAATAGAAATATATTGCTTAGAAATCTTACCTTCGACCTCAACCATAGTTGATTGATGATCTGCTTGGAAGTCTTATAATGCAACATAGATCCTAGGGATAGTCCTTGCTACATCTCCAATAGTTGTAGCCTACTGAATGTTGTGAATAGGCTTAACATTCACATTTCGATGTGGACAATTTCTAAGATCTTCTCCACATTCCCAAACATTGAATGGACTCTCTTGGCTTCTCTTCTATCATCTTAGCTCGCTTAGCTTCACCATGTGTTGGTGGTGTTACCGCTCAAACTAGCAATCCTTTCAAAGCAGACTAAGTATGCCTTTATGCTAGTGTTTGTAAGCATACAAGAGGCGCTAGACCCAATGTCACCACGACACCCAATGTCACCACGACCTAACTCCTCAACTTCTTCGAGTAATTCCTACACCCAAGGGAGAGTCCTAATGGAGAAAGAACACCTGCAGACATCAACACACCTGCAAATACCCTTCTAAAATCCTTATGGCTAAGATCAGTCCCTTATATGGAGTCAACAATGAATAATAAAGACACATAAAACACATAAAGGAGTTAATTCAATCTGCCAGTCAACATCAATGAATATCATCAATTTAATGCACTTTATGAGTCCCAAGGTAGGGTTTCATACTTCTTGAGGCACTACCTCAAAAAAGTGCACTTTGAAGGCGAGAAGATCAAGTGAACTAGGGCACACTTGATGACCCAGTTAGAATTACCTAAAACCCTGTAGAAACCCTAATTTGGGCAAATTCACGTTTCCCAATGCAGCAAGGAAAATGAGTACGTCCTCAAAGATCTCTGGATAAATCCACTAGGGAGAATTTGATGGGTGGACCAAAATTACAAACACAGTTATTTTTGGAGTTTTGAATTTATTTAGATTTTTTGGGTTTTCCAACAATATTATATTTTTAGGGTTTTTTAATATATAAAGATGCACATAAAATAAAAGGCATGTAAGTTGATAAAAGAGAGATAAATTGTTGAAAAGATAGAGAATATGATTCCTGTCTCAATACCTAGGGCATTGAGAGATTGATACCAACATCCCTCTCTTAGAATGGCCTTCAATACTTGCAATTAGGGCATCAACTAGCAACCACAAGAGTTAGGTAGAAAATCCTTATTAGGGCAAGAGAACAAGTCCAAGGCCAAGTAACAATGGAGAGCCCCTATGAAAGAAAGGTCTCCTCATGCAAGATTAACAAAATATGAGCAAAAAACCCTAACAATTTAGAGTAATGCACCATAAAAGAACCATTAGACTATGTTAGAAGTATAGCTTGCCAACATTTAACAAAGATGAGCAAGATAGCGCCTTAGGTAACCTTTCTACTTGAGTTATTACAACCATGCATTAGCATCAACCAATAGCATGTGTAAAAGAAACCCTAGAACTTCACCGACTCAACCTTCAAGAAAGAAAGATCATCCAAAGAGAGGTGCGCATAGAATCAAGAGTTTCAATAAACCAAGAGAAATAGAAAAAATCTCATAATGAAAAATGAGAGGGAGGCGCTATTTATATAAGAATAGCCTCACCTAATTTTAAGTTGTGAGCCTACAAGATAATGTGAAAAAGATAACATTTGGCTTGCTCACCCACAGCTTTAGGGGCTAAACCACTCATAATAACAATAAAATATCTCCAAATGACATAAAAGTAGTAAATAAAGTGCAATTAGGCTACACCAAGTGTTAGGTGTGCCAAAAGGAGGACGTCATGCCCCAACTAACCCCAATAGATGTGTGCCCTCAACATCCTTCTTCATTATCCTTGTAGGCTTCTTCAATAAGGAAGTACAATTTGCGGGAAACACAACCCAGAGGAGGGGTAAAATAGGTCCAAGTGAGCAAATAAGGTGTGCTAGATAGGGTACAAAGCCCTTTATAAAGTGTTATCACCTTTTACATGGCAAATAAAATTATAAATTAGTGTGGTCATGCATCCAAGTGATTAGCCCCCCAAGGGCACCAACCCTATAGGGCAAACACCTCCTGAAAGTGGAAATTAACAGGACCATCCATGACATGACTAGAGGTATTTAGCCCCAAATCAACAGTCTACGCTTCAACTTGGCCTTTACATCAAAAATTTTAACCCCTCGTTCTGGTAGACCTGACTGAGAGTGCTACAAATACTCTGACGCATAACAGGTTTCCTTTGCTCGTTTTTGTAATGGGAAGGCTTAATACTTTCTTTCTTTGATCAAGAATCTCCCTCTTCTTTTCCTTCCATACCTTATGAAATTTTGGATTGCTTTTTGTTTTGATCATAGCAATACTTAACCTTCCCGATAGTCTCATCTAGAGTTTGGGGTTCATCAAACTCAATTCTTTGTAAAACTGAGGTAATCCACTTAGGAAACAATGAAACTTACCTTATCATATCTGATATACTTAACATATTTCAACAACTCTAAGAATATATTTGCATATTCATCCATGGTCAATTGCCCCAACTTTAACTCAAGGAATTATCCATTTTATCATCATAGTATCTATCAGGAGGTACTCTTGCTTGAAGTACTTCTTGAACTACTTCCAAACCATCTTTCTCTCATTGATCTTTTTAGCTTGCCTAAGAGGCTCCCCCCAAATTGATGCTTTGCCATTTAAATTGAATATGGCCACTCTGGGCTTCATGTATCCAAAGTAATCATGGACTTGGAAATATTTCCTCATCCCAAAAGCAAGGCCTTAGCTTCTTATCCAGATTTTACTTCACCATCAAATATAGGGGGTTTTGCCATTCAAAATTCTCCATGTGAGTTGTTCCTAAAAGGCTTCTTTCTTTTATTCCAATGAGATGAATAGCTTGAGTTGCTAACTGAATCCCCATAAGCATATGACTCACTAGCAGAGAGTTTTGCTAGTGTATATGTCGGAATGTCCTATCTCTTGAGGTTCTTCTTGTACTATGGGACCTCTTGTCAGAATGACCTTTGGAGCTATTCCCACTCCTACCATCATTGTTTGAATTATGTCCATGATGCCTTCTCCACTGTATGTCTGTCAAGCTTGTAAAATTTTGGATTCCCAACCCGGTTTCAAGTTTCAATTGTGCATCTTGTTAAATGCCCAACCCAAATATTGATTTTGACTGCAAGTTAGGGGTTTTCTTCTCATAAACAATACAGTAAATGAAACACTTGGAAATTTTCACACACTTTTTCTATGACGAGAAATAAAAGACAACCACACCATAATAATTAAAAGACTCAGAATTTTAGACAAACTTGGCTCAGGAAAAACCTGATGAGAGAGAGTGATTTTTATTAATTTAAGAGCTCACAGAAAAGAATTTCTACAGCATAAAATTTCAGCCACAGAGTGGGTTTTCTCACTTGTATTTCAACTAGAATAATTCTATATTTTGGCCATGGCCACTCTTTGTGAGGAGCTAGGTGTTTATAAACCCACTCTCATCTTGTATTTGAGCTTCCTTCTATGTTGTACTATGTCAAGTAAATTTATGTCAAGTATTTACACACCCACACCCCTATTGTATTAAGTTCTCTAAATTGTGTTCAAGCTCTCAGATGTTATTCAAGCTTTCTTCTCAATTGTGCTCTCTCATGCATATATGTGTTAGGGGTTTACACACCCACTCCCTTATTTTTTAGCATTCCTAGTTGTGTTCGAGATCTTTCAAATATATGGAGTTGGGTCTTCCTACTCTCATTTCAGGTACCATTGACCTTATTAGAGTTGGGTACTTCCATCCCTTCTCTCTTACAGGTTGTTCCTTTCGATAACTCTTCAACTAGACAAATCAATGGCACTATTCTTCTAGTAGATGTGCAGCAATTGGGTTGGGATATGTCTTCTAGCCCTCCTCCACTAGATGAGTAGGTCAACGACGGTGTTTTCTAGCAGATGAGTAATTCGATGGCACCATTCTGTCAACAAATGAACAGTTCAGTGATCACCTTCCTTCTGAGAATGTGCAGCTCAAAGTTCAATTGTATATCAGATGTTTCTATCTGTATACAAGAGGTTTTTTCCAACACTTCTTTTTTAAATGAGCAATTCAATATCTTAGTCTCTCGAATGATAAGCAATTTGGTAGCAGCAATCTTCTGGATCCACTTTTGTATTGAGTTGGATCATCACAAACTCACACTCTCTTCTTCCAACAATGGCTAACCCTTAATTAAATTTATATCCTTTTTGTTGTATTTATTCCTCTTTACAACACTTCTTTATCAGACGAACACATCAAAGATCGTATTCCCCCAAATGACGAGAAGTTCAATCATGGCATTTCTTCATGATTTGTATCATTGAATGTTGATGATGGTTGTATATTCATAAACCCTTCAACATTTGTTTAATTAAATTGGGTACGTTCACTCACTTTTATATCCTTTTTGTTGTATTTATTCCTCTTTACAACACTTCTTTATCAGACGAACACATCAAAGAGAAGTTCAATCATGGCATTTCTTCATGATTTGTATCATTGAATGTTGATGATGGTTGTATATTCATAAACCCTTCAACATTTGTATTAAGTTAGGTCATCAGAAACCAACTCTGTCTTATTACAACTATTAATGTCTCTCTAATGAGTTGGGTAAGCACACTCATTCTTTTGTGATGTATGATCCTTTTCCATTACCCATGCTTAGATTGGGGGTGTTGAAAAGATGGTACTCTTCACTTGTGGTTACTTGACATGGCTAAACACTTTAACACCCTCATTAATGTATTACTAAGTTATGGTTTAATGGTCAACCTAGTTAACATTATTTTGTATTATTCTAAATGGCTAAGGCCAACCTAGAGATTTATGTGGGCCCATAACCCCATATGGGCGAAGGTGCCCCTCCATTTCAGCCGTTGTGTATAAATACACACCTCATGAGTCTTTTGTATTATCATATTGACTAAGTAATGATTAATTATTTTGCCAAAGGGCACCATATATCTTGTTCTCTTGTTCATTGGTTCACTTCTGTATTGTTTCACCCAAAAGATTGGATAATATTCTGATAAACAGGAAGGACAAATGTGATTCTATTTTTGTTTGTTCTCTTTCGATAAAAGAAAGATCCCAAAGAATTAATCTCTCTTCATTGCTCAATCTCCGTTTTTTTCCTAGAGAATGGATCTTCACAAAGATCTTTTTCAGGTTCCCAATAATGATTTTCAGTTGAACTGAGAGTCGAATCAATTGATATCTTTCTCATCCTTCTTCAAATGAGTTTCACTCAGTCCTTGATTCTCACCGATCATCTCATCCTTCTTGTCCATGTTCATGTCACTCTGTCCTTGATTCTCAGCGATCATCTCATCCTTCTTGTCCATGTTCATGTCACTCTGTCCTTGATTCTCAGCGATCATCTCATCCTTCTTGTCCATGTTCCTGTCATATCCTGAATTGAAACTTTTTTCATCCCAGCAGACTTAACTGCCTAGTATTCGCCATGTATTATTTTGAAAAGATTCTCAACTTACTAAAACGATCCCCAAAATCGCCAAAAATGGGCAAGTTTTCCACGTTTTTGGTGAGTCGATGCCGAACGGAACCCAGCAAATTGTAGTTCTTGAAAATTGGAAAACATTGATCAGACATTTTCGCTTGCATATTTTGTTTTGGATTTTTCCAAAAACAATGGCCCAGAAATATTTTGCACTTGTTAATCCTCATCGATTTGTTGTCAAGTGATTCCCATTTTTTCCTGAGTTTTTCCTAAGTCAGATGTTTACCCCGCCGAGTTATTTCCAAGTCCAATCTTTGCAACATGCCACAGATTATATATACTGTTATGAATTAAACAGGAACGCGAGACGTTCCAAATTATTGCTCTGAAGAATAATTCAGCATGAGGAGCTAAATATGATTGCGATTATGAACATGAAATGAAAGAATAGTTTGGGAATTGGACAAGACATACCTGCCTGTTTTTTCTCGGTTTGAGTGCCGCTCCTCTGAAGGACCTCGAGATCGACAAGGCCGAGGGACATCAAGCCGAGGGTGAGACCCGACATAATCCCTGCAAACAATACCAGCATAGCTGAAACACCCGCATCGATCCACCACCAGAAGCCTCCAAAACCCACATCGTTCTCATCCAACATCGCCCACAGAAACCTCCCTCCTCCGCCGCCGACTCCGTCCCCCGCCCACGATGACAAAGACATCCTCCCCACCGCTAAGAAGCTGCTGCTAATCATGCTCACCATTTTTTTCCTCCCTGACAGATTCCAACCACGACCCAAAACACTCCACCAAGAGATTCCACTCCCAGCCTCCCACCACACTTTGTTACTCGCCCTCTCCTTCTAATCCATTACTGCCCTTTCGTCATCAAACATGCCCGCCACTTCGACAAAGCAAATTCAGCTTCAACCTCGGGGCCACGTGATATGAATCTCACGGAATGTATCTTGTATTGATGTTCCTTTCCAGTTTCCACCTGTTCTTTAAAATTCATAAACGTCGCTCTCCAGCCTCTCCTCTACTGTATATAATGTGTTTAACCTTAACCGTACCAAGCATCGATTAGAGTGAATCCTTATGCGGTACTTCAGCTCGCAAAAGCATTGGTCTTAGGTACGGTCTCCGATGTGATGTGATGTAGTTTATTTCTGGTTTTAAGTAGGTGCATCGAGAAAACCACGTGACTAGTGTTTTCAGTTCATCGATCACGATTCACATGCGTCCAATATTGCCACATGACGCTTTATGGTTTAAGAATCATTCTTATAAATCATTTTTCTGTTGCAAAGAGGTCCGGATTTTATGATATCCTCGTTTTGGAAAAAGAGTGTCTAAACAGGTTACAATAACTTTTTTTTCTTAATGAGTGGTTTACTAAATCTTTTGGGTTTCATTGGTTTTTTAATTTTGCCTACATTTAAAAAAGGAAGGTTAAAAAATACTTGATTCCAGCTAAAAAACAATCTTAAAAAAAAATTCAACGTTTAGTTTTTTTCTGAAGGAAAACATTAGGGTGAGAATTTTACATTGGAATGCTTAATCTTTTTCGAATTGTGCAAGTGTCACCGAAATTACCAATGTATTCAACGATTTATTGTTGAAGGGTGCATTTTTAGACAAGAATGTTTCAAATTTCCACATGAATTGCCAACATTTGAAAATGAAGTTTTATGGGTGAGGGACATAGGTGGTTGAATTCCCAAGCAAAAAAAATGTTTGTTTGAGGGAGAGAGAAGCCATGACATTAATTTACATGCATATCGCATTAATTCCTTAGGTATGTACCTTATTTTTATATTTTTTAGGGAAAACTTTGTGGAAAAACTCTAGGTATGTTTTTCTACTTTCCTCATGGCATCCTTAATAAACATGTCAATGTACAGTGGTGTGCCTAACTCAAGGGGATTCAAATTGGGCATTTGTTGGGATTAAATTGACCAAATATCCAATAATACCTAATCTCAATATGCCTCACAACTTGTACATTTAAACTATAGATGCAAGTTAACAATCAATTCAAATGGCATGGGACTACCACTTATTGTTGATAAATAATCCATAATGATGATACCCAACTTATCATAATAAAAAGATAAAGTATTATATTAACATTCATAAAAACCAACTTAGTTTGTTATAAATATGTTAAACCTCTTTGATAACAGACGAAAACCTATTATAATGGGTCATTTACACTTTCTCACTCACATACAAGGACTCTACACCCATCAAAGTTTGAACTTGACATATGTACATGGCAATATTAAATCCAACAATTTATACAATACATCTACATACTATGAAAAAAAAGTGAAACTTTAAAATCAATGAAGTCCATAATTCATCANCACGTCAACCAACATTTCACATGGATTTTAATTATCTATATAATACATTTACATAGTGTGGGTGGGGGGTGGTAAACATGCATTTGGTTTTGGGGGGAGGGTACGGGGAACAATGTACATTATACTTTCATATGAGTGTGGGGGTGAAGGGGGACATTGTGCATGATTACTCTCATATGAGGGTGGGGGAGGATGTGCATTTGAAGGGGCAACTCCATTCCCACCATTAGGCAATGGACATTGTCTACCCCCAACTATACCCTTGCCCCATACCCACCCTCGTATAAGGGTATAATGAGTATTGTCTTCACCATCCCCGGCCTCATATGAGGGTGTAAGCCACATTGTCTTCCTCCATCCTAGGGGAGACAATGTGCACAATGCAAATTGACTCACCCCACCTCATCCTCATATGAGGGTACAATGCACATTGACTCCCACCCTCAAACAATGTGCATTATATAAGAGTGGGGGGGCATCAATGCCCCACCCTCATATGCACAATGTCTCCTCCCACCCTCATATGAGGGTACAATTCACATTAACTCCTAGTGTCAATGTCCCACCCTCATATGAGCCTCAACCACACCCTCATATGCATAATGTCTCCTCCAACCCTCATATGCAGGTGGGGCTCGCCCCACCCCCACCCTCACCCTCACCCTCACCCTCATATCTAAAATGTGGAGCCCCACCCCCATCATATGAGGGTATAATGCACATTGTCTAAGAGTGGAGTGGGGGGAGTTAATGTGCACTATGCCCTCATACAAGAGATGGGGTGGGGAAGACAATGTGCATTATGCACATTAACTACCCTAGTATTGGGGAAGATAACATGTATAATTATCCTCATATGAAGGTGGGGGAGAATGTGCATAAATGTGCATTATGGGGTGAGGGGAGATAATGTGCATAATGCACATTCTCTACCTCGAATGTCACCTTCCTAAGTGATGATAACACAATGTTAAACAGAATGTCTCTTTATATGCATAAAAGCCCAAATACAAAGAAATTGGGGACATTGTCATTCACCTCAAACTAGGGCTTCTTAGAGGCATTTTCAAAGTCATAACATCTTGATTTGACTAATGACCTACTAATAAATTAATATACTAATTTCCTAATCAATATTTTATATTTATTCCATTCAAACATCTATAGTTCACAAAATGAAAAATATGTCATGGGAAGTAAAATGGGTGAACATTTGTCCCTTCTCTTATATTATAATAATAATTTAATATTATAGTTTAACTAGACATTAAAATTGGTATACAAGATTCCCTTGTTCGTGGGACAAGAGACCTTCTTTAGACAACAATTTCATTGCTTATTTTATGGAGGTCTACATACCCTTCCCCTCCATGTTCTTAACGATGAGGCCCACTCATGATATATACTTAAATGTCCAATAAAATACTAAAAAATAGTGATATTGTTTTTAATGATATCTCTAATTTCCTAATTTCTATTAAGCTCATCTTTAATTTTTTCAAAATTACTTTATTATTTAAAAATAAATAAATTATAATTCTTTTTCTTTTTTATGGCATTGATTCGTTTTAAATAAATCACATTTTCAATCATTTAAATTGTTTTGTTTGTGCATGTCCAAGTACTTGATAAACTCGGCATATACCAACAAATACTCTTTTTTCTTAATCTCATAAAGTTAGTCTATGAATATATACTTAAGGTCTTAAACAATATTATTCCATAATCTCGTAAACTTAACATATATCAATGGACACTTAGCTTCTTTGAATAATTTATGTTGGACTTCCCATTTGAATGGACACCCATTGAGAGGGAATCGGTGATTGGGCTTTGAAATGTTTGGGCAAGGCACAATCTATGGTGAAAGGGAACCTACCCCAATACTCCAAAATGCTTAGAATTTATAAAACATTTATTGGGGAATGAATCTATATAGAGATGGATTATTATAACTAAATTATTTTTAGTTTAGAAATTCATTTTAAAATTTTATTAAATATTAAGTCTTTTAGAGATGGAAGATAGTTTATACTGTATCAAATCTGTGTAAAACTATAATTAAATAAACTATCCAAACTCATTTGTCCCACAGTATATCATATTTTTAGGTCAGTTGGGGTTGAATAAACCACTTTCAAATGCTATTTACCCATTATAAAACAAACTCTGTCTTTCTTTTATGAGGAAGAAATTTTTTGTATATTTTTTGAACAGTAAAATACAAAAGTTTAGAAATGTGTGAGAAAACAATGAATATGCTACATTAAAATATGAAAGAAAAAAGTAGATAAACATCATGCAAGAGATATGAATGACATGAAAGAACAAATTAACATTTATAGCCAGCTAAGGAGTCTCCAAAAAAAAATTGCCCAATTTTTCATCATCTTTGGATCTGGTTGCATGGCCTAAGCCCTCCTGCTCTTGTAGCATCTTAAGTAGGAGTCCTTTTTATATGAATGAGCTCTTAGTTTTTCCTAAGGAGTTCCTTGGAGAGTGGAGTCATATTTCTCTCCAAATATGCCAAGAGATATGTGATTGGTCCCTAGAAATGCTTCCAAGCATCAAAGCTTGAGGTGATGAAGGAAAGAATATACCACATCATGTGAAGGGTGTTCCTAAAAAGTGTGTTTGCCTCTTATATTCATAGGATCTTGAACAATAAGTTAGAGATAGGAGGGTCTTCAATTTGATTACCCTTAATAACACCCTAAATATTCATCATCCAACGTTACCACCATATAAAAGGTAGCATCAAAGTTAGAGTGGGTGAAGGTTGAGAGATTCTACTCATTATAATCCCTAAAGGTAACTGGGATATCTCTTTCAAAAGGGTTAGCATATGCCTCATCTTCATTGGATTCCTCATTATCCTGTTCATGAGGAGCTTTGTGATGCATAGAACATCCAGTAGACCATGAGTGGTTATAACTCTACCCATCCCGAGGTGATTCCAATTGCCTTTATCATTGTGACCTTGAGGATTATTCATATTTTAGGCACTTTGACAATCTAGGTTTTCTCGTATTAGAATGGGGATGTAACTATCCATTGAAGCGGGAAGATGCATAAGTTTAGAGGTAGGAAAAATTGATCTTGGGTAGGATATTCAATGAGATAATATAAGGACTATAGTATAATAGAGTCAAATGGATGGAGAAGGTGGCTTTGAGGCTACTTATTTGTGGCCACACAAACTACATCGCAAATTGGAAGTCAAGAGTGACTAAAGAGTCAAAGGAGTCACATTTAAAACTGGTATGTCGTATCTTACCATGATGAGGATCGATCTAAAAATGATCTTAGGCTAAAGAAATCTATGAAAGAAAATTGTGTCCTTCAATGGTTCCAAAATATATGCTTTAGAGCTTCAAAAAGTCTATAAAAGGCACATATAGGTCAGGACATATCTTGAAGAATTACATAATGATGCATGTTGACTAATGCCCAGAGATGCATGGGTAGTAATAATAAAAACCAAAGCTTGCCTTCTTAGGCTCCAATGATGATTTCCATATCACTCAAAGTCAAAAGATCCATGTGGAGAGTGTTGATTATAGACTCAAAATCCTATTAAGTCTCAAATATAGAGCTAGAGTTGGATTGAGTAACTTGTAACCATCTACAAGCTAGTATTTGATAAAGGGATTTCTACACACCTAACCCTATTCCTTCCACCAATCTCTCATAAGAGTGACTCCTGACTCAAACATCATAGAATCAAGACTATAATTTGAATTTCATTAACTATAATTTTATCAAAACTATTAAAATATGCTTGATCCTTGGGAATCTAATATCTAGTTTACAAGGAAAATATATCATGAATGGTTATAATGCTTTTATGAAATAAACTCATAGTTGATAACCAAGTGTTATTATTAGATAATTTCCCTCATTAAGGATAACTAGCCACCAACATGGGTAATGATTATTAACAGAAAGGTCACTCTTGAAGTGCATGCCACTTTCCATTGAAGGCGGAGTTTGACAACTTCCCAAGCCTTCTAAATTCTATTAGTGACCAATGAAACCTTGATCTTGACAAGGGCATGGATAGTGAGAAAGATTGAAAATCAAGTCCTTGGCATCATTTCTTCCCATGAGGATATTTTAATGATATACTCTTATGAAGGAACTACTTTTAAGCTTCATCCCCTCCCATCGATTGGATAATCCATTTCATATATTATTTACCATAATTTTAGGCATCTTTGATCTATAAATACCCTTGGATATTGTAATGGATAGTTTGTTACCATAGATCTTCATATTTTTATTGAAGATACAAATAGGTTACACTATTTTGTGTAACTATTTACTTATGTATGATATGTAACAATATTGAAACAAAAAATATATATTCTTAAAACTAACCAATAAATAAGAATATAACTATGATAGTAAATACATGCCATTGATGCATTATATACTTTAGAGAAACCCATAAGAGAAAAACTCTAGACATAATAAAGGATTGTGCATTGCTCTTATTATTCATAGGAAGTAGGTGTGGTCCATTGAATAGTAATGTGTTGATCTCCATGCGTGTGTATACCAAAATTCAATATCAATTGGTTGTTAGGCAAACAAACTAGTTTAACCATTATGCATATATACTGACTAACAAAACCATTCAAAAATAAATTTAAACAATTTAAACAAAGTATGGGGTGGTGTGAGGGGGAAGTAAAGAGAATATTAACTAGCTAATGGAAAGGCAATAGCAACCAACTAATCATCATCTAAGGAGTGGCTTGTAGACGTGATCTCTAATCCTTCTCTATGGGAGGGTCCTTTGCTTCCTCCAATGATCTCTCTCTATTGAAGAGGTGATATAACAACATTTCCTTTTATGCAATCAACATTTTGAAGAGGAATTTGAGTAGCATGAAGCCAAGAAAAGGGAGAGGATTCTAAGCAGAAGCAAGGGACTTCTCACGTTTTGACCAAATCTCAACATCATAACAAAAGCACATAAAAATATTGAAGAATGCATGGGAAAGGCATATATTTATAAGTCAAAACTAAGATTAAAAATTAATTATTTCAATGGGAATACATTGTAGTCAAGTATGGGAAATCATTTGAGATAATTTACCCAAAGGAGACTAAGCACACTCTTATTGAATTAATAAGGCTGAATGACCTTAGATATTAAAGGGTCATGGAATTGCTAAAATCACACTACTACACAAATCATACAAGTATGGAAAAAACTCTTGCACAATTGCACGACGAATAAAAGTGAGGTTGTTTGACCCCTATATACTTTAGATTGGAGTATGACTTGGATTTGAGGTAATAATTTGCTTGAATTCCATGTTTTTTAGAGTAATTGGTGCAATTATTGCTAATTTGGGTTGTATATGGCTAAAATCACTTGGGTGTCACAACTGGACAGAGTTGGAGTGATAACAATGCTCACAAAATAATGGTGAGTGGTTTTGGGTTCGTGGCTTACCCATAGTGGGGGGATGGGTGACAAGGGTTAAACCTCTATGCTCATCGAGTTAAACAGGCCTTTTCCATAACCAATTGTAGATTAATGTTAATTTCATATTATTTTTATTCCACGAGGTTGGTTGGATCTATCCCTTGTGTTTCATATATTGTACAAAACTCCCCACAAACTTGATGCAAGATTGAATTTAATTTTTTATGTTTTGAATCTATGAATTGACTAGAGACTCTACAAATGTCTTAGAAAGATGGGATTCCCAATTGCATGCCATGTTTTAATTAATACATCGATAAAATCACTAAAATACCCTCAAGAATTTCTGAGCAGTCTGTCTTTCTCCCCAAGTATAAGCTCTTTAATCATGAAACTATTGAAATTTATTTGGAGGTCATATGGAATTCTATATCGAGAGCTTTGTAGCGATGATAATATTGAAGGGATGTTACCCTTAATTCCCTAAAGTTTTATCTCAACCTCTTCCTCTTGAAATATTGGGTCGCAAAATGAAGTCCCATGTTTTATGCATCCCTTTCCTTGTACTAACTACCTCGTTTCATTTGCAAAACTTCAAGAAAGCTTCATCCATCTCTTCCTTGGCAACAAAATCTTGATGTCTAGTCCTTGAAAAAATATTTCGAGAATGAAAAATGACACAAGTGAAAGTCCAATGAACTATGATACAAAATTGTTGTAGACCTGTAACCATATGGGACCACTACTACAACATAAAAACAAAATGAGCAATAATCACATAAAATAAGCAAGAACTTGCACATCTGAGAGCATATTTATCCTACAAATATCAATAATGGAGGAAAATGTCTCCAATAAACACCAAAATCAGGTTGATTTGTATTGATTAAATGATAAAGATACATATGATATGGGGGATCATGTTTATATCATTGAGGGGTAAAAATCCTAACTAAAGAATTAAGTCACTAAATAAGTCATCAGACCCTTATTATACTAAAGTGCACTTCAAATCATGATATTGTGCACAAAATGGCTCGTGTAAATAAACTCTATTACCTATTATGGATGTTGTGGTTAGGTATAAAACTATATAGTTGCTTCTACAAGTACAAAATTGTCGCATACACACAAAAGTAGGTTATATGGAATGATGGGTGAGACATAGAACCTAATATAAGTGTTTGAAGGACCTACAAAATAATAAAATATTATTCCTATGAACTGTTCGGATTCATTTTTTAACTTTCCAGGTCCTTACCCTATAAAATCCTCATAAACAAAAAAATAGTTTTGTCATATACACCAAAAACATCTACAAATTGTCGATCTTTCATGAGGATATGGTACCAAAATTGGATTGGATGGTCATCACGAATCCCTTGATTACTCTTTGAGGGTACAAGGTATTCATTTTAGAAGCACAAGATTGCTATCAAGTATGCATTTACAAATAATTAGTTGCTCCTTTTGGAGTTGCTAAGTTGATAATCAACAATATCTAAAATAACATCGTCCTAGTCAAAGGTGACTGGGTTGTTATTATGTGTGAGTTTTTTAATAATGTAAATAAAAACACTAGAGAATTGGTACTTTATTGTACCCATAACTTATATAACATCTAGGTGAGGTTGATATAACGATATTTGAGGATTCTTAAGTCAGAAGTTTTGGGTTGTAAGTCCCCCCTCCTAGAGGACTTTTGTTGCAATCATTGAGTAACTCACACGAGCTTATAAGTCACCCTGTTGTATTGTTTCAAATAAATTTCAACGTCTTCGTGATAAAAGAGATTATACCTAGGGAAAAGATAGATTGCTAAGAAAAAATTTGAGGGAATTTTCCTAAAAACATTTATGCATTGAATAAAAGAGTGGCATGCAATTGGGAAAATCCTTATTAAGTTGAATGCATGCAATTTTTTCCTAGAGGGACATGCATATTGATGAATTTTAAATAAGTTTCAATTTATCGAGTCTAATGCCAATCTAAGATCAAGTGTTGGACATCTATATCTCCAATCTATGATTATAAATATGAATGAAGGTAAAAATGTTTAAACCTTACAATTATGAAAAAAACCATTATTATCAGGGGTGGTAAGAGCGGGGTCGGGGGGAAGTTTCTTTTTGTCCACAAAAGGAAAGTTAGAATTAAATTATGCTTGGAGAGTGGGGCCAATAACCAAGTATAAACCCATGCTCTTTCTTCTAGAATATCTATGTATCTTGCTTTATATTCTAACTCCTTCGGGAACAACCACTTGAAATAAGGATCGAGAATACTAGGGAGGGAAATGACCCCTTAATTAATACATAAAGTGTTAATGAATAATTAAAACTATGTGAGGAAAAATACTTAATTAAAAATAAAAATAAAAAAAATAAAAGGAAAGAAACTAAAACCTAACTATTTCTCAAAAAGAAAACATGAAAAAACGAGGCAATGAGAAGAAAAAATACACTTTTTCCCTAACTAAGAGAGACAAACCTAAATTTGAAGAAGATCATTTTTCCCAAAAAGAAAAGTTGTTGGGAGTGAACATTACAGGGGGTAATGATTCCTAGTTCACTAGAGGGTTCAATTGTAATTCCTTGAGAGCTCGGAAATCATGATTAGAATATGGTTTGTCTAGGAGGGACTATGTTAAAAGGGGGGTTTTATTACAGAAATTACACAAAGCTGATAAAAAACGGTGCGGTTACTCTGCAGTAGTAAAGAAGACAGAAAACAACCCCTGGGTTATTTACTGTCTAGTATGCTTGGTTTGGCTCGAGGGTGACACGTGGAATGAGCATTTGAACTATTCAAGGTTTATGGTTGGGAGGAAAGTGGATGTTTCTCAGACAGTTGGAAGCTGTAAAGTTTGATAAGTTTTCCTAACTTTGCAAAAAAATTATATGTTATAATAATTACTTATGATATTTTTATCAATAATCTTGCTTAGATGTATGACGGTTGTCATACATCATGTTATTCCATGGGTTTTAAATCTGATCTATGCATAAAAAAATGGTTAGAAATTATTGGGTTTATGAACCAACGTTTAGTAAAATTATTAGAGATTGAATTGAGACGAATTCTACCATGTTTGGATTAGATTCTATCAATTAATCTGGGACTTATATGGACTGTCATATCAGGTCATTTATTGGGATTTGTCATTTTAGGTTTTTTTAATACTATGTGATGAAACTAGATGTTAAATTTATAGTTGAGTTAGAGAAGTATTGGCCTAACTAGTTAACCTAGAAAGTTCAATTTATTTACCATATGACCGACCTAATTGAGTAAACATATCCACTATGTTAAATCATATTTCATCCCTCTTTAACATAAGAGAGAGCACCTACACCTTTCCTTATTAGTGACCTAGGATGGGTGTGTTACAAGTGGTATCAAAGCTCTAGGTTAAAACCCTATGACTGTTTGGGCCTTCTATGCATTGTCACTCTGTATTAATAATGATTTGTTTATGTTATTTTATGATGTAAAATAGGTTGATTATGTCATATCATTATCATTTTAACCTACACATAACAACCCAATACTTGTCTAAGCCACAATGTGGGCGGCTAAAACTAACCTCCAGTACTTACTATTAACTCCAATATCTCAAGTCCTATGAGATGATATGATTACCCATGTGATCACATGCATTAGACATATTGTAATTATTACATCTTGTGAATCCTTTGATTAAATTATGACAACCGTGTAAATAAGGCTAAACGGGATATATTTTATCTAGTTTAACCATATTGAAATTAAAGCATGTTTTAATAATGGATAAGTATACATTCATTTCTGTCAAAGTGACCTAATAATACTCTACAAAATCACCAATTAGGTCAAGAGGAGTTAAAGGATTAGTTTTATAATAATTAAACCCAAAAATGCCTTAATTTAATTAAATAATGAATTTGACTAAAAGAAAAAAGGGAATTTAACTAAAAAGCCTTAGTTTAGTCATTTTGAACTTAACTCTAAGTTTTAGCTTAGTAACATATTGAATTTAACTAAAAATTGTAGTTTAGCTGAACATTGTTTCTTCTTCTTTAACTAGGGGAATCGGCAACTGGGGACGGGCTGGTACTCACGTGACATGGGGTCCAGGGATCCCATCTCGCTACCACTATACCCCTAGGTGCATCCACAGGGCCCGAACCATGGCGTACGGGTAAATTTGGGGGGGATTTGAACACGAAACCTTCCAATTACAACCAATTTCAACAATTCCACTTTACCACTTGCTCTGCCCCCCCATGGGCTAGTTTAGTTGAACATTGAATTAAGTTAAAGTTTTAATTTAGTTAGATATTGAATTTGACTTAAGTTTTAGTTTGGTTAAATAGATGCATCCACAGGGCTCAAACCATGGCGCACAGGTAAATTTGGGGGGGATTTGAACACGAAACCTTCCAATTACAACCAATATCAACAATTCCACTTTACCACTTGCTCTGCCCCCCCACGAGCTAGTTTAGCTTAACATTGAATTAAGTTAAAGTTTTAATTTAGTTAGATATTGAATTTGACTTAAGTTTTAGTTTGGTTAAATGTTGTGTGGAGATATGGAATTTGTGCTCATTAAGAGGGACACTTCATTGATTAGTTTAAAAAAGTATATGCATTGTAGGTTTTGAATTAATCTAAGGAGTCATCAATAAATGTTTCGTGGATTTGTTTGGGATATGGCATAGTTGATGTGTTATTAGGTGGGTTATATATATATATATATATTAGGAGTCAAAGGCAAGGTATACATATCTATGTAGATATTAAATGAAATAATTTAGAATTCCCTTGCTAATAAGATAAGGAAATATGTCTATTTTAGTTACGTGGATAAGCATAGTATCTCCTCTGCTCGATGAAATATATAGAGAATGGATTCTGGATGATTGGTGAATATTCTATTTGGCTTACGTATTGTCCATAATTCTTGCCTCAAGAGCTATGCAATATAATTATTCTATGTACATTATCTATGTTATTAGGTTGTTCATATATTAGTGTATATGTATAGGGCCTTGGAGAATGTTGCCTCCTTTGTGAAAGTTCCATGTATTTAATGATTTGGATTGCGAGTTGGAAAGGGCATCTCCTTTTAGGAAGCGCAATCCTAACCAAATTGTCTTGATATATATTAATTAATTAATATGGTGTTTGGAAATGGCATCTCCTTGGAGAGATCACAACCCCCATTCAAATTGTTTTAATATATATTAATTGATTGGTATGGTGTTTGGAAAGGGCATTTCTCCTGAAGAGAACACTTCTCCAACCTCAGAAATTTTCTTTAATTGTCTATGTATATGTCGATAATATATGTATACACAAAGTATATAGGGTGTACACAAAAAATGTGTTATAGTGTGTGTACCGATGTGGGTAGGTTGGGATATAACATAATGCAATGATTATCAGTATTACACTTATACAATATCGTATGTATACTATATGTATAAGTGTACACGTATGTAATATAATATATGTATATACGACATTTACGACACTATATCATTTCAATATATATATATAATGCAATCGTACATATATAC
>LPNX010800648.1:481669-569880 GCA_001517045.1 Pseudotsuga menziesii | reverse complement strand
TGATGATGTAAGAATATGTAACTAGAGTGTCGAGTTGTGTATATATCGTATCATATGATATGGGTATATAGGAGTAATATAGTATAGGAGTACCTATGTGTATATATGCATGATTGCATTATATGTTTGGTATGACTAGGTAATTATCTTATTGTAGAATATTAGGTAGATGTAACACGCTAAATGCCATTCTAAGATTTGGTAGAATGCACTTAATTAAACAATAAAACCTGTCGAACTCATAAAATAATGTGTATTGTAGTTGATTGTTGACTTGTATTAAGATGATATAACTAGGAATTCAGTCATGGAGATCTCATATTCCATTGTCCATTATTAAGATTGTCAATCCAAGTAGAAATTTCACATCTAAATTTAATCTATAAGCTTCAGCATTTAAATCCTTACCATCAAATGCTTAGTATATTAAATTTCATGATTAAAAAGAAAATATGTGTACATATTAAACTACAGTATGGGTGCATGAACATGCTATTTTGAACTCTAGATAACATACAAATTGCAAACTTATGGACATTATGACTCACACTAACTTTAAAATATTTGTATTAGATATTTTATGAAAGGGTAACCTACATAGGTAACATGTGACCTATCAAAACTATGAAAAGTGATAATTATTGAATATCAATTGCAGCATCCTCATGTGCTCCATACACGACAACTTGACAGGGCCAGTATGCATGCACGTGCTCAAGTGTGCCCTGGTTCACCATGGCTCCAAGAGGGGGTCCCGAGGTCCTTCCTCCTCCACTGTCTGAGGTTTTGACATTCCAAAAGATGGTTGTGGCCAATAGCAAGAGACATGCATCTAATTCCCGATAGAAATTTGTCAAGAAACTAGACAATATACCTACGATTTTTCTCCCTATAGAGGAATCCTACCTGTCGATGTCGAATATAGAAGAAAGGGGGCTTATTGGGAAGTTCACAGGATTATGGCCCTCCCCCAAAGCCATGAAAGCGTGGGTTCAGAGGAACTGACGTCCTCTAGTTTCTGAAGATATCAAAAGTCATCTTATTGGAAAGGGTTTCTTTGTTTTTGTCTTTGACACTGTTGAAGATAGACATCTTTCTTCATGAATGGTCTGTATTTTATGTGCCCCCAGGGCCTGTATTTAAATAAATGGACACCTGATTTTGATCTGACACAAGATGCGTCGTCGATTGTACCAGTTTGGGTGCGCCTTCCTCATCTACCTTTGCATTGCTGGAACCTGAAGTCATTATAATCCATTGGCAACACCCTCGGGAAATATATCGATCGAGCTGAGAGAAAGAATCAATACTCCTATGCAATAATATGCATTGAAGTCGATTTATAAGTTGGGTTACCGAAGGCTATAAAACTCATGGTCATAGACTGGTCTCACATCCAAGAATTGGATTACGAACAACTCCCGTTTAAATTCAGACATTGCCATGACTATGGGAATTTTGCAAGGCACTGCAAAAAGAAAGCTGAGGAACACATGGAGAAATCAAAAGGAGAACAATAGACACAGGTTCATAAAGAAGCTCTATCAAAACAAAACAATAGATCCAAAGGAAAAGGGACAACAATGGGGACTAACACTCCCACATCAGGGCTGATCCAAGGGGAAGGGAGCTCAGGTCCTCTTTTGGAATATGCTTCTAAAAACCCATTTGAAATTATTAGCATACCTCCATAAATATCCGAGAAAACAAATGAGGAGATTAAGCAACATAATCTTCCCCCAGTAGGGGAGAAAGACAACGTAGAGGCAGGCCATCATGGTTCTCCTTTAGGAAACTCCTCTCCTCCTTCCTACGCGGATATGACAAGAAAGAAACCACCAGAAAAATATGGCTCCTCTAAGGATGAGACTTTTGAGAGGCCTTCGAAAAGAATAGGGAGGAAATCAAATAAAGAAACTAGAGAAGAGGAAGTGGAGAGGCAAAAAATACAAGGTAGTGAAATGTCCATTGGGAGAAATGCCAGGACTAGGCCCCCCAAGGGAGGTTCTGTTAGAATAGTAGAGTCAAGCTAAACAAGTTAACCTATTTAAGCAACCAAAAACATATCATAAAAGATAAGAACAGGAAAAGAAAAGGACAAGAGAACACCAATATATGTGGTTCACCCTAATGGGTTACATCCACGGGAAGGTAGTCTTCTATTATCTCTAGAATGTCTTCTCTAATCTTACAAGAGATAAAAACACAAATACCCTAAAAAATATAGATGATGTACAACACTGTCACAATAGTACCACTACTACATCAAGAATACATGATATGTAGAGACTCACTTGACCCTATTATATACTAAGAGATGAGGAGGAATTACTCTCACATATTGCATGTGGGATAATATAATTCTCCAAAATAACATCTCTTAATACAATACTATACACAAGTAGATACAACATCATATAACTATGGGTTAAATGTATTAGTCTTTTACATAAGATTGTAGACAACTTCCGACATAATACAAAGACATTATTACCTTCCAAGGAATATAATATATTCCAACACACCCCCTTAATAATGGCTGGGAGAAAGGCCCACACTAACACTAAGGAAGGAAGGAGTCATTACTGATCCCCCTTGATGACAACTTCCCGCATTCCAAGCAAGGAACGAAGATGCACAAAATTCTCCTCAGTGAAGGATTTGGCGAAGATATTTGTTGCCTGCTGCTCGGTAGGACAATACTGAAGAGAAAGAATACCATCTGCCACAAGTCCGCGAATGTAATGAGCGTCAAGGCCGAGATGCTTTGTCTTGGAGTGATATACCAGATTATAAGCAAGTTGGATTGTACCCTGATTGTCACATTTCAACACAGTGGACGATTTTGGAGCCAGACCAAGCTCTGTAAGAACATGCCATAACCAAACTGCTTCTTTAGCTGCTTCTTTGGCTGCTCTATATTCTGCTTCACATGAATATAAAGAAAGAGTATTCACCTTCTTGCTCGACCAAGAAATCGAACCTGAACCAAGTTGAGATACATAACCTACAGTGGACCGTCGATCAGGACTGTCACCTGCCCAATCAGAATCTGTGTAAGCAGAGACTGAAACTGTAGTACTGCTTGAATAAAAAACACCATAGTGTAATGCCCCTTGTAAATATCTCAGAATCCCCTTGGCTGCCTGCCAATGACTTTCATGAGGCTGCAACATGAATTGAGAAACCAAATTGACGGCAAAAGAGAGATTTGGTCGGCTGTGAGTTAAATATATCAGACTACCTACAAGCTGACGATAAAGAGTAGCATCAACAAGCGATGTGGTACACTCAATAGTTAACTTTACACCAGACTGAAATGGCGTAGGATCAGATTTACAATAACTCATATGGAAACGAGCCAACATGTTTGTAGCATACTTCGGCTAAGAGAGAAACATACCATCTGTCATATGCCAGATTTGAAAACCCAAGAAATAATGCAATAAACCAAGTTCGGTCATTTCAATTTGCTTTTGAAGATCACTTTTTAGATTTTGAATTAATGTAAGCTGGTTGCTTGTGATGATTACATCATCTACATATATAAAAAATTAGAATATTAGTACCAAAGTTCTGAACATACAGATTTGGATCAGATATACAATGCTTAAAACCATTCTTCAAAAATTATGCATCAATTTTATCATACCAAGCCCTAGGTGCTTGTTTGAGACCATATAAAGACTTGTGTAGTTTACATACTAAATTTGATGATTCAACATTAATAAAACCAGGAGGCTGTTGCATATAAATTTCCTCATTGAGATCACCATTTAAAAAACCACTTTTAACATCCATTTGGTGTATTTCCCATTTATAAGATGAAGCAATAGATAAAATGGTTCTTATTGTATTCATTTTAGCAACATGAGCAAAAGTTTCATTATAATCTATACCTTCAAGTTGATTAAAACCTTTTGCAATTAACCTAGCTTTATACTTTTCAATCTGTCCTTATGCAGTGAACTTAGTTTTATAAACCCATTTACAACCAACTAAATTCTTACCAACAGGAAGAGGAACAAGAGACCAAGTCATGTTCTTCATAAGAGACTCATACTCAGCAGTCATAGCTTGTTCCCATTGAGGTTTACCTTGAGCTTGAGCATAAGAGGTAGGATCATCTGTGGCCAAAACTTTGGTCATAAGGGCAAAGTTAGATCTAGTTCTACGAGGGTCGAAAGGGTTACCGACCTCAGTACCTGCATATTCAAGAGTTTTATGGGCCCAAACAGGAAGGTTAGAGGAAACAAAAGTTTCTTTAGCTTCAGTACATTTAGGTTGAATACTTGAAGAAGAGGGTGAACTAGGATCAACAATAGGCACAGAACTGGAAGAAGAAACCGAGATAGGAGTAACAACAGACAACGATATATTTAGTGTAACATGAGGTTCGACAGACTCAGGTGGTGAAGATACTTCAGCAAAGTGAACATCCCTTCGGATGATAACACTTTGAGTAGAGGTATCAAATAACCCGTAAGCCTTAGAATCCTTAGAATAACCAATGATTATACATTTGTGAGTGTTTGGATCTAGCTTTTTCCATTTATCATCAAGAATATGAGCCCAACATTCAGAACCAAACACCTTAAAATTACAAATATCAGGTTTTCAACCATTCCATTTTTCCTAGGGGGTAACATGCTTAACAACTTTTGTAGGAACTCGATTTAAAATAAAGTTTGCACAACTTATAACTTTAGCCCAAATTTTTTTATGTAATCCTTTAGAATAAAGCATACATCTAGCCATTTCAACTAAAGTTATGTTTTTCCTTTCAGCAACGCCATTTTGTTGAGGTGTGTAAGGTACAATCTTTTGGTGTTGAATACCATGTTAGGATAAAAATGCTTCAAATTCATTCTTAACAAATTCCCCCCCATTATCTGATCTTAAAGTCTTAATCTTCTTACCAGACTCATTTTCAACCAAAGATTTAAAAATTTGAAATATTGAAAAAACTTCACTTTTATTTTTCAAGAAATAAACCCATGATTTTCTACTAAAGGCATCAATAAAAGTAAGAAAATAGACTGTACGAGATAAAGAGGGAACTTCAAGAGGACCACAAATGTCACTATGAATTAATTGCAAAGGTTCTTTAGCACACCAAGCTTTACCTTTCTCAAACATTTCTCTATGATGTTTACCAAGAACACAACCTTCACAAACATCGTTAGTAGTAGAAATACGAGGCAAGCCATGTACTATTTTAGTTAACAATTGCATTTTACAATAATTCAAATGACCTAATATTTCATGCCATAATTTACTTTGTTCATCAACGTGGGCAACATAGGAATAAAAAGGTTGTCTTTTAGTTGAGTTAAAACCAACAAATTTATATAGACCAGCAGTATGATCAACAAGACCAGAAGAAACTACTTTGAAATTTTGATTGATATCTTTAAGAACATATTTGTTAGGTCATGCTTCAAATTTAAACCCTTTTTGACAAGCACAATAAATAGAAAGTAAGTTAATGGGCATGTGTTCAAGATAAAAAACTTCTTCCAATTGACCATTAGTAACATTAACATTACTGGAACCAATTACAGAAAGTTGTTTACCATCACCTATAGAAACTTTCCGAGATATGTGTTTACGATTGTCATAGGAAGTAAATAAAGAAGCATCACCAGTCATATGTTTAGTTGTACCAGAATCCGTTATCCATTCCACGTTAGAAGAAGAATTATTAGGCAAAACAACAGATGCACATAAAGCTACTTGAGAGTCATTAGAGGTTTTGTTTTTAGCTTTAGCCATTAAACGTTTTGCTTTAAAACAATTCTTTTCAGGATGGTTAGTTTTACCACAATGTTTACAAGTATCATACACTTTCTTCTATTTACTATTTTCATTAGAAGCATGAGAAGCATGTCCAGAATTAGTATTAGAAGGATTAGAACCTTTAGCATTATTAAAACTTTTCTTATGATTCTTATTAAGTGCAGTTAGAGCTTTATTAGGTGTGAGTTGTCTTGAAACAATTAAACTTTCTTGCTCATTGATCAATCCTTTAAAAAAATCATCAAAAGTTTGCTTCGTAGTACTTTGAGACAATTCTAGAGCTATATTCCTAGTTTGAATGAACATATCAAAACAAGATGACATTTTACGTTCTACAAGAATAATAAGAGCAGTGTCAGTTTTCTTGTAATCTTTACCACAAATATTTAATTTCTCATTTAAAGTTTTCAATTCAGCAAGATATAACTCAACTCTTTCAAAGTCAGCAGGTTCGAGGTCAAAGATCTTCTTTTCAAGATAATATGTAGAAACCTCACCAGATTTATCAAATAAAGAGGAAATAATTTGCCATACTTGAACGAGCTGTCTTCTGCCTCAATACTTACCTGAAGACTATCTGCAACAGTTTGACCAATGAGCCCCCTTGCTTGATCACTTTTAGTTTCCCATATAGCCAGATCATCATCAATAGTAGGTGTCTTGTGTTCACCATTAACTAGCCTCCAAATATTCTTACTCATGAGAACATCAATCATCTTTCTCTTCTAAGCAAGATAGTTAGAACCAACTAATTCAGGAATAGAAGCTACTTCGGAAGTCATAATGAGTGAAATTTTGTCAAGAAATAAGAAACCCTAATACTGAAAAATGACAGAAAAACAGTGAAGAACTTGAAAACAGTTACACTTTACGGATCTGAATCTGCAAAAGCACAGTAAAGAAAAGAGGAGAAACTTGCACTTACAACCATGTGAAAAAATGTGCCCAGAAAAGCCCAGCCTTCTGCTCTGGTCACATAGGTGGATCCAGAATGGCTTTTCCAATTCCAAAAATAGGTTATAATAAAAACTTTGGTGCGAAATGACCAAGTTACGGCCATTTTTTATAACTGTCATTTTTATTACTGAAAGGAAGCCCATAAATGCCCAGTTTTATGTTCTGGTCACAATATGGATCCAGAATGGCTATTCCAATTCCAAAAACAAGTTATAATAAAAAACGGGTAAACAATGACCAAGTTATGACCCTTTGTTTATAACGTTTTTTTTTTGGTTACCGAAAGGAAGCCCAAAATAACCCAATTTTCTGTTCTGGTCGCGTGGGTGGATCCAAAATGACGTTTCCAATTCCAAAAACAGGTCATAATTAAAATTTCGGTAAAAATTGACCCAAGTTACAACCCTTTTTTTATAACTGCCGTTTTTATAATCGGAAGAAAGATCTCCTTGAGGAGAGCCCCGAAATCATGTAGATCTACAGAAAAAACATCAAGAAACGCTTGAAAAAATTCTGCAAACATCTTACACAACAAGTTAGGGTTAGGGTAAAAAAAAATGCAGAAATATGCCTAGGTCTGAAGAGAAGCCTAATGGCTACCAAATAGAAATCAAATCTACAACAAAATGACAATGCCCAAATGATAATTGCTATTGATTGAAAGCTATAGAAGGTACTAGATCATAGCAACCTGTTCTGATACCATGTTAGAATAGTAGATTCAAGCTAAACTAGTTAACCTATCTAAGCAACCAACAACATATCATAAAAGATAAGAACAAGAAAATAAAAGGACAAGAGAACACCGATATACGTGGTTCACCCTAATGGGTTACATCCACGGGACAATAGTTTTCTATTATCTCCAGAATGTCTTCTCCAATCTTACAAGAGAACAAAGCACAAATACCCTAAAGAATATAGATGATGTACAATAGTGTCATAATAATACCACTACTACATCAAGAAAACATGATATGTAGAGACTCACTTGACCCTATTATATACTAAGAGATGAGGAGGAATTACTCTCACATATTGCATGTGGGATAATATAATTCTTCAAAATAGCATCTCTTAATACAATACCATGGACAAATACTCTACACAGGTAAATACAACCCCATATAACTATGGGTTAAATGTATTACTCTTTTACATAATATGTTAGACAACTTTCGACATAATACAAAGACATTATTACCTTCCAAGGAATATAATATATTCCAACAGGTTCTAATTCCATCCCCAGTAAATAAGTGCTTAGATTCTTGGAATTACAGAGGCATGGGGAATCCATTGAAAGCCGAAGCAATCAAAGATCTATTGAAATTCAAATCCCTTGAGATTCTCATGCTCCAAGAAACAAAAGTTGAAGGGGACACCCTTCTTGAAATAAAAAAATTGAAATGGAAGAAGAATGCAGGGAAGGCATTAACGCAAGGGGCACCTATGGTGGTCTTGCAACTCTGTGGTCGAAGGACAAGTTTCATTCAGAAAGCTCCTTTGAGACTCAACACTGGATCTTCACTGACTCAACACTGGATCTTCACTGAGCTCTGACATTCTTCAAGTAAACTTTATTTCTCACTCTTTAATCTCTATGTTCATGTCCCATTCTATGAGAAGAAAGATTGCTGGAAAACTCTATCAGATTTTTTAGAAATTCCTCGAGGAACATCATTTTAGCTGGAGACTTTAACATAATTTTTGGTCTGAAAGAAAAGAGAGGAGGTACCTGTGGCAGGAACCAAATTCTCTCCTTTGAGGAGGAGTTAGTCCTTCAATGGGATCTCCTCGACTTCAAACCATCGAAAGGCCTCTACACATGGACAAATAACAGGGTTGGGGCTGATCATATCTCAGCTCGCTTGGACAGGTTCCTGATTCAAGGCTCGCTCCTGCTGGAAAAGATGCTAATTTCCTCCAAAATCCTTCCAAAGTTAAGCTCTGATCATAAGCCTATTCTTTTACTCTTGGAAGAAGAAGAAAACTTGGGTCCACTACCATTTCGATTCATCCCTCTTTGGATAGAGAACAATGGGTTCATGGAAGTTGTGCAAACGGCCTGGTCCACTCAAATTATAGGGCCACCTAGTTTCGTGTGGGAGCATAAAATCAAGTCAACAAAACTCACTTTGAAATGCTGGATTAGAAAGCACTACAATGCTCCCTCTAGTCATTGAAGAGAGACTGTTCAACTGTTAGCAAATTTGCAAATAGAAATGGAAAGCAAAGAAATCACCATTTCTGAAATAGAAAAGGAACATGTCGCTCAAATAAATTCCTTTCGATCCTTCTGATAAGAATAAGAGCATTGGAGGCTTAAGTCTTGAATATTGCAGCTCAAAGCTGGAGACCAAAACACCTTGTTCTTCCACCAGCAATACAGAGCGTGTATATCTCGAAACCATATCTCTGAATTAGCCTCTCCAGACGGGACGGTTTGCAAAGGTTTAGACTAGCTCAAAGCGGCAGCATAAGCTCATTTTCAGAACCTTTACAATGAAGATGGTGAGGGTAGTGAGGAGGTCACCTCTAATTTCCTCTCACATATACCCTACCTTGAAAGCTAGGAAGATAACTTAGCTTTGATGAAGACTTTTTTCAGAAGAAGAAATTTGCAATGCTATTTGGGACATGGAGCCTAACAAAGCTCCAGGGCCAGGTGATTTCTCAATCCATTTTTATAGATCATGTTGGGAAATAATCAAAGTGGATCTCCTTAGAATGATTAAAACTTTCCAACAAAAATACAAAGTGGGAGGCAACACAAATTCCACGTTCTTAGCTTTAATCCCCAAAGAAGCGAATCTGGGCTCCTTCGACAAATTCCAGCCCATATATCTGTGCAATGCTTTGTACAAAATTCTTGCCAAGCTAATGGATAATAGAATTAAGCCACTGTTAGGGAAGCTCATTTCTCCCAGTCAAAGTGGATTTGTCAAAGGGAGACATATATTGGACAATGTTATACATGTCCAAGAAGCTATGCATTGCAATCGTCAACGAAAGGAGCAAGGGATGTTCATAAAGCTAGACATGGCAAATGCATTCGATTGGGTAAAGCTCTCCTTTCTTTATAGAGTCTTTCTCTCCTTTGAATTCAGCCCTAATTTTGTCAATTTGATTAAAGCTTGTACATGAAGTCCCTGGATAGCTCCGCTTGTAAACAGAAGGCCAACTAATTATTTTCAAGCCTCGAGGGTAATAAGGTAAGGTTTCCCTCTCTCCCCCTTCCTATTCATCCTTATTGTTGATTCCTTAAGCAGAAAGTTGACAGCAAAAAAGATAGCAGGGACAATCCCAGGAATTTGGATAATGCAGGGTCTTGAACCAATCAGCCATGCTTTATTTGTTGATGACTCCCTTCTGCTGGGAGGAGCCTCCATAACGATTTCGAATGTGTTCTATGGAATTCTTCAAAATTTCTGCAAAATCCTCGAAGCTCTCGTTAATAAAAGGAAAAGTGTTGTGTATGGATGGAATGTAGACCAACAAACTATTCAGAAAATAGCTCAATTCTTGGGAATCTCGGGATATGCCTCATGGGAAAAAATCAAATATCTTAGGTTTCCCTTAACTCTGGGTACTAACAATTCTTCGTCGTGGGTTGAAGTAATAAGTAAAATCAAGTAAAAAATTGCAGCCTGGGGAGGTTAGTGGCTCAATAACACTAGGAAACTCATTCTTATAAAATCAATGCTCTCTTCCTTACCAATCTTCCGTATTTCCTTCCTCCTAGCACCAAAGACGATAACAGAGTAGGTTTCAAAATTAATAAGAGATTTTCTATGGTGTGAAGGAAAAGACAACCAAAAGAAATTTCATTTAGTAAATTGGGACACTGTCAAACACCCAATTGTTGAAGGAGGTTTACAGGTCAGAGATCCTGGTCTTGCCAACATTCCTTTAGGTGGAAAATTTCTGTGGAAATTATACGAAAACAACAACCATCTCGTTAGTCAAATCTTGAGGAAAGAGTATCTCAAAGGTGCTCCATTGAGAAACATCCAAACTGTAAACACCAAAAAAGGAACGATGATGTGGAACTTATGTAGGCGTGGACTAGAGTTCTTCCTAAAAGAACTGTATCGCATCCCCAGGAATGGAAACAACACCTTGTTTTGGCATGACAACATTATGGGCCGTCCACCTCTCGCAAACTCCGAAGAGGTTAAGGACGTGTGTGTTTGGCTCACCCAATACGAAATTCACAAGCTCGCCGACATCTTTTCTTGGGACTCTTCAGGGAATTAGCTGTCGTGGGCCTTCCCTAGAGTTCTAGAACATCTAAACTTGCAAAAGAATCTCCTCATAAATGAGTTGATGGCTTCAACACCATCCCATCAACAAGGAATGGATAAATGGGGTTGGGGAAAGACCGAGATTTACACGGATTTGTAGAGATTCTCTTCCCTTCAAAATCATCATGAATCGATTCATCCAACGTCTTTTTGGAAGAAGGTTTGGGATC
The DNA here is from genome assembly GCA_001517045.1 of Pseudotsuga menziesii. Classification (NCBI taxonomy): domain Eukaryota; kingdom Viridiplantae; phylum Streptophyta; class Pinopsida; order Pinales; family Pinaceae; genus Pseudotsuga; species Pseudotsuga menziesii. Next base: position 558,647 of record LPNX010800648.1, on the reverse strand, counting down.
CTGTTGGAATACCCAAAGTAAATTTTTTCTTTTGGGTTTTAATGCACAAGAAAGTTCTTACCGGAGAAAACTTATTAAAAAAAGGCATAAACGAACCCCATAGATGTGTAATCTGATGTAATAAACTCGAAACAATGGAACACCTATTTGTGGATTGTCCATACGCACAAGAAGTCTGGAAACTTCTCCTTCGTGGCCTCAACATTACAGCTCCAACACAGATTACTGTTGTAGCCTTATACTCCTCATGGAAGGCGAGATATTCACTCATGATACCAATCAAGTCTATGTGGAGCTGAATTTGGTAGGCTATTCCCAAATACGTCTGCTGGAAACTTTGGTTGGCCAGAAATGAGAAGATATTCAACAGCTCTTTGAGCTCCCCTTTGATGGTGGCTTCCAAAGCTAAATCTCTTCTCCTGGAAAATATGGCCCAACATTCTTTCAAGAGTGAAAACTCTATCCTTCCCAAAGAAAATAAATGGATGGGAACTTATATATTCAGAGATAGAAAAAAGAACATTGGTTGCCCCTCCAAAACTCCAATATGGAGATTACGAGATACAGATGCAAATTTTCAGGATTGGTGGAAGAAGCAGGGCAAAGCTTCGATTTTTTTGATGGCGCCTCTTAAGGGAATCCATGGATCGTTGGAGCAGGTAGAGCGATATACGCCTAGGACAGTTCAAGAAAAGATATCTTCAGCTGGGGGCTAGGTTAGAGAACAAACAATCAGGCATAAATACTCGGGTTGCTAAAATCTTGTCATATAACATGTGAAAATGGAATAAGAGAAATACAGGTATTCAGAGACTCTGAAATTATTATAAAAATTTTAAATACGGAAGATCATTTCAGCAATCGAGCTCTCAACAAGACTTTGTAAAGGCTGCGGTACTGTTGCTTTATTTCTCCTCCACTCTATTTTCCCACATACTTTGAAGATTGAACAAAGAAGCAGACTACAAAGCAAACTTGGGATGCCTCCTGTCCCAAGGAGAATAAAGAAAAAATTATGAAGCTCCTGCATAGATCCACATACCTTGATCTCCAACATTGTAAAGAAAGGAAAATGTATTTTGCATAAGTTGGCCTTCGAATACTTGTAATGACACTTGCTTTGGCTCCGTCCCAACCATTTTCTAAATAAATACAATAAGCATTATAGTTTATATATATATATATATATATATATATATATAAACTAAAGTATTTATGAATGATTTGAACCTAATAAGGATTGAGGTATAAAGTGTTACTCTACCATAGAAACAACAAGGATATTACCTAACTCCATTAACTATGATATCCCTATACATAAGAATATTATTAAAGTATTTCCATTTATGTTTGAGAAATAATGATAGTTATAGGATCAAAGGCTTAACCTATGGAAAAAAAAGAAGGAATACATTCATGGGATTGACATATTTAAAATAAGTATATTTTTAATGTGCTTTACTTGTCTTAGATTAATTCAGATATAATAACTCTAGCAACCTTGATGAATTCTTAACAATTAGAAATAGATGTGTGGAAAGTACAAATCAACCTTTATCTCAAACAATCTTCTATTTTAGGCGATTCAATTGGTGAAGTGATATTTTTTTTTGTTTAAATAAATTTTAAGAGTTTGGTATTTGTTTTTGGTTCCGCAAATATATTGAAGAGATTCACATTATGCTTTTAGAAGGATTGGTGAATATTGAGTTATGTTCCTATGAATGTCATATGGTAACAAATGTTGTTCAATAATATGTAATATTGCCTATGAGTTTTGTTTCCATAGCAATGACACTAGAAACTGAATGGTACTTGAAACATATAGATGTGTCTTAATGTTGTTAATATGTGCTGAATGGACTAGTTGTTCCTCTAGGAATGTTGTGGGTAATAATACCTTGATTATATTGCATGATAGTAGGTTGATATTTGTAATGAAAGTCCGAGAATGGAATTTTTGTTTTGTTTTGTTTCGGAGATTATGTGGTGGTTTTTATGAGTGCCTATTAATTTTATTAGAGAGAGAGAGAGAGAGAGAGAGAGAGAGAGAGAGAGAGAGAGAGAGAGAGAGAGGGGATGTTGAAACTAATGCTTAATTTTGGGAAGCCTAAAATGTTGGAGATCATGTTATAAAAGTGTGGACGTGACCCATGTGATCTTACTGAAAGGTATCCTAGTAGTATCATGGTGATATTTCATGAATGAAGAAAAAATGTGAAATAAGGTATTGATGATAAAAAAGCATATATGTGAAAAGTATATACTAATCCTGTAAATGATTAGAATGTGATGCAAGTGGTTAACTGATTACAATATAGCTCTTGTTGAAATGTGTGTGTGTGTGTGTGTGTGTGTGTGTATGAACTAATCATATGTTTTATTGATTGGTTGTGACTCAAGTGAGCACCATGTAGGGGAAAATTGGTGGGTGTGAATTTATTGTGATGGAAATGTGTTGAGCTTTCTAAGGTTTGTGGCCTCGGTTTCCTATGATGGAAATGTATTGAGCTTGTTTGGCAGAAGAGGGGGACAATTCTGTGCAAGAAGATCCTTTGTTGAGATCGTCTTGTAGGAGAGGGGGGAAATCCTAAACAAGATATTTGAATTGTGAAACATTGTCACCTTTCGATGCACACCTTGAAGAGCACTAAAGGGGCGGGTATGCTCAAGGGACTGTATAATAGAGAAGAGGTACCATACTTTTGTTGGGTGGGGTAGGTTTGTGGGTTCCATAGTTTTTTGATTCAAAGTGAGATATCTATGGAGCTAAAATAATATGCAAGCATATAAGTATATTGTGATATGAATTTTTTTTGGAAAAATATCTATATTTTATGTAACTTTATATATATTGATGCAAATTGGGTGCTCAAGTGGAATTTATTTCATGTATCATGAATATGTATTCTACGTATCATGTATCCTTTATATATGATGGCTAATAATATGGTTGATTGATCGCCATATGATTCAGGTGAGTCTATTTTGTGGAAAGATTGAAGCCTTGCAATGATGTTTGAAGGTCTTGTGATAGGGATTGAAGATTGACCCTTGCTTCTACACTAGGAACCACTCTGTTAGTCAAAGTTTTCACACGAGAAGCCTGGGTGTGGGATGGTGAAATTTCAAGGGACCAACAGGGTGAAGGAAGTCACGTTCCATAGGCTACGGAGACGGATAGAAAAGCGAGTGGTAGTGGGAAGTATTGTGGTGTCTTGGAAGATAAGTTCGAAGAGTGGCAATGACAAGGGCACGTGTGATGACATGTAAGAGTAACTATGCATCAAAGGCGATGCATTGTTTTAAGGGGGATGGTATATAATATCTTGAAGGTAAGTACCAGACACTTGTGATTTTGATTATTTACTTTATGTTGGCACTAGGTGCATGGACCACGAACCATGGATATTGTGATGTTTATTATTGACGTTATTTTTATTTTTATTATTATTATTTGTATTATTATTATTATAACTAATAATGGCACATCATGACAATAACGTTGATGGGGGGTTTTGGAATGTCATATGAGAAGGGGTTGGAGTTAGTAGTTGTATCTCCCCCTAACAGTAATCTTGTCCACATAATTTATTTATTTTGGACCATGGGGGTCCTAAAAACCCATAATTAATGTCTTGCATGCAATAATTGTGCCCTCACAGGAAAGAATATTCCTTATTCATATTTTAATGGGGCCCACTCTCACATCACTCTTGTCTATTGTGCCTATTTCGCTAAGTTTGGTCAGACATGCACTTAATTCTTGTAACTCCACTCTAATTGGAGTGTTTTATCCAATTAATTCCATTTAAATTGAGTTTAATTAAGTTATTATAAGTTAATTCCAATTAATCTGAGTTAATATTGAGTTAATGTTAGTTAATTTAAGTTAAATTGAATTTAATTGAGTTATTGTTAGTTAAATGCAGTTATTATGAGTTAATATTGAGCTAATGTCAATTGATTTAAGTTAAATTAATTTTAACTGAGTTAAAATCAGTTTAATTGAGTTAACATTCCGTTACAAAAGTGGAACCAGTGTAATTGATAATCAATTTTATAAACCAGAGTTTATTTCTAGTTAATTAATGTATTTTTGGGTTAAAGTTAGCAATCTTAAGTTAATAAGATGAATTCGAGTTGTGTTTAGTGCATGATAGTGATATTGGGCGAATTTGAGTAAGTCCTTGTGAATTCGAGTTGTCTCTAGTGCATGAGAGTAAGGGTGATTTCAAGTCACCTTCATGCATGGGGATTATATTATGGGTGATTAAAGGCCAGTTAAGGTAAGTTGGAGCTAAATTTGATGAATTCGAATTAGCCAATGATTGGGAGTGTCTTTGTCAATGTCTTAGAGTGGGTCACAGTGAATTTAATGAGTCGGCCTAGTGATGACTTGAATGAGTCAGTGAGTGTTTGTTAGGAAGCCCCAGTGACTGGGAGCCCTTCCTTAGTGATCTAAAGTCAGACTCTTTGGAGGAAATTCAAATGAAGAAAAAGGATTCAATTTCTCCATAAGTTGATCAGTGATGTTTTGTGCAGTTCTAGGAGTAGAGCATATTAGGGCTCTAGATGGCTAGTAAATGCCAAAGGGAGATTTTTCCCTCATACTTGCACAATTTTGTAGGGAACTACTGTATTGGTTTAGGAGACCAATTTTTCTTGTGTTTGGATGCCCTAGTAGGGATCCAAAGGTGTTTTGTGGTAGTATTATCCATGTGAAGTGAATGCCCCGGTTGCGCTAGAACCTGAGGGAGAGGGGGATAATCTTGAGCGAGTGTCTAGGCCCAACTACTCTCTAATTTTGAATGCTCTAATAGATATTTAAGGTGAGAGTTGACCTTGGGATGTAAGAAGTGGTGCTCTGGGAGAGGGGGATAATCCCAAGACAAACCATTGCTTTCCTTTCTTGGAGAGGGGGATAGTTCCAAGAAAGGAAGCACATCATCCTTAAGTTTCAAACTAGAAGAGACATTATAGTGTGGGATTCCAAAACCTCAAATTGAGGGGATATTTTGGTGGGAAAATATACGTCAAGTAGAGATCAACGATTGGGAGGAAAGTTATCATGTTTCCACCAGTTGCATAAATTAAGATAAGTAATTATAACCTTCTAATTTATGATGTGTGAATATTATGATGTATTATGAAGGCTACTTGCGCACATTTATTGCTAAATTAGATGGTAGATTTGTTAATATTCCATATGCTTAGCTAGATATCATTAGTATTCAATTCAATTTCACAACAATAGCATATGCAGGATCACTGAAAGAAACAAAATCACAAGATAAACATAGATTTATCCTAGGAAACCCTCAAGGGGAAGAAAACCCAACCAAACTTCCTCTCTATAGATGTATCAAAAGTACAAATATAAAAACCCAAACATGTGCTCTTCCTCCTTGCAGATATGTCTCTCTCTCTCTCTCTCCTATGGGCTATACACAAGTGAGTGTGTGAGTTCAAATGAGGAACAATCCTCCTCTATTTACACTCTTTCTTACACTTAAAATTTTCCCTAACAAGTCGTCCCCAACAAACTTATTGGGCCGACTTCACCTAGGAAGTCACAAAACAATATTATATTATATTTAGGAGGGTTCTGTTGACCTGACTTACAACAGAGGTTTTACCTCATGACTCTATGATGAGAAAATACAATAGTAACATCCCCACAGAGGAATAAAACATCTCCCAAAGGTTACATTAGTAAAATACATTTAGAATATTCTTTGAAGTTACAATATTTCAACACTCCCCCTTAACGAGAAGAGTATTCTACTGAAAACAACGTCATCAACTGTAGGAGCAACGAGAGAGAGAACATCTGCAACAACATCAATATCATACATATATATATCATTGGAAGTTTTTAGCAATCATCAACACCTGGAACAGTTACTGAAATTCTTTAGCACTAGAACATCATCTTTGACAACACCGAGTCTTCATCTTATGTAGCACTCAATCACTCGATCCTCTATAGCATTCAGACACTCAATCCTTTGCAGCAATTGATCACTCGATCTTTTGGAACAATTGATTGCTAGATCCTTTGCAGCACTTGATCTCTCGATCAACATGATCATCTTCAGCAACAACATAACCTGCAACACACATGATCCAATTACGGGATGATCAATCCCGATCACTTTAGGACATAGGTCCAAGGATGATGCAATCCTGTGACTTTCTTAGAGAAAAAATTCTACGGATTCAATTATGGAATGATCAGTCCCTATCAATTTAGGACATAAGTCCAAGGACGATGCAATCCTACCACTTTCTTGGATACAGAAGTCTACGGATCCAATTACGGGATGATCAATCCCTATCACTTTAGGACATAAGTCCAAGGACGATGCAATCCTACCACTTTCTCGAAGATAGAATTCTATGGATTCAATTACGGGATGATCGGTCCCTATCACTCTAGGACGCAATCCAAGGACAATGCAATCCTACCACTTTCTCAGAGATAAAAGTCTACATATTCAATTACAGGATGATTGGTCCCTATCAGCTTAGGACATAAGTCCAAGGACGATGCAATTCTACCACTTTCTCGGAGACATAAGTCTGCGGATTCAATTACGAGATGATTGGTCCCTATCACTTTAGGACATAAGTCCAAGGATGATGCAATCCTAACGCCTCATGAAGACATAAATTCCATGGATCCAATTACGGGATGATCAATCCTTATCAATTTAGGACATAAGTCCAAGGACGATGAAATCCTCTTCACAACACAGAGAAAAAGGTCTTCAGATCACTCTAGGACTAATATCCAGGGATGATACAATCCCACTGCAACATCATCGACCTAATCCCCTATTTTGAGGAGGGTCCACATCATCAAACGGGTCCCTCTTTTCGAGGAGGGTCCATATCAACAACCTACTCCCCCTTTCTGAGGAGGGTCCATATCATAAACCTACTCCCACTTTTCGAGGAGGGTCCATATCATCACCATTCCTCCTTGCGAGGAAAGCTTGTAACATCATCATCAATGTTCCTCCCTACGAGGAAAGTCTTCAACACCATCATCAATGTTCCTCCCTACGAGGAAAGTCTTCAACATCATCATCATTGTTCCTCCCTACGAGGAAAGCCTTCTGCATCATCATCATCATTACTCCTTACGAGGAAGGTATTTTCAGACTACACCAAGCTTGTCACAGAAGTATTCAAACTTTACTCGAGACAGAGGCTTGGTCAACACATCAAAAACTTGCTCATTGATAGTCACATACTGGAGCTTGATGTTGTTGATGTAATTGTAACTTCGGAATGTATTCACTTGTATTTCTTATGTATTGTACCCCGATGTTTATTCCGGGAAGTGTTTGTAATGTAATTGAGTCATGTAATGCCCCGATGTTCTGATCGGGAGTTTTTATAATGTAACAAGTCATGTCAAGTCACTGTGGGTAACCCTCCCATTGGTCAAGGGTTAAAGTCCCCTCAGTTGTGGGGCCCTAGGGTTATTAGACTATCCTATAGAAGTCGATCCTAGGTGAGTCATTGTAAGTCTGGGAAATAGTCCCCACCATTGTGTTAAGGATAACCTTCCTTGTTGGTTGGAGGAGGCAAAGTCCCCACAAGTTGTGGTGTANCTCTAGTAAGTAATTGTTAAGTGAGGCCGACATGTTGGAGTGGGTTTCAAGTGAACGAAAGAATATAAATAGAGAGTGAGCCTCTCTATTTATCACACACGCTCTCACTCACTGGGGTGCATGAGTGAGAGAGAAGACACTGGGATCAGAGAGAGAGACTACTGCGGTCGGGAGATCATCTTTATGTTTTCAGGTTTTACTTGGTGCTGATTCTATCTCTGAGGAAGTTGCAAGGTTTTATTTTTTATGGTTTCCCCGAGGAAAATTCTTTTTGTCTCTTGTCTCTTGTGTTTTATTGTTGTGTATGTTATTCTCTCAGTTAAAGATCATAAGATCACAATGCTAGCTTGAATGATAAAAATATAACATGGTATCAGAGCTAACCTGAGAAGAAGACATTGTGCAGCTACAGAAGCTAGGGATTCTTACTTTTTGTGTCTCTCTTCATAATCCATCAGTAAAAGTATGCTAGGCCGACTCTCCATTGAAGGGCGCATCTTTCTGTCGAAGCGAAATTCGATTCCACACATTTTCAATTTTTGGTGCGGGAAATTAGGGCTTCTTATAGAAGAGGAATTTTTGAATGAGAGTAGCATAGTATTTCTCTCCTCATTAAAATCCAAATTTAGAGACCTGGATCAATATTTTTGGTTGGGTGAAACTCCGGGAAAGTCAAACACTAGTTTGACCCCGAGCTGGAAAAACCCTAAATACTAAAACTGATAAGTTTTGGTACACTCGTTATATCTTAGGATTGGAGAAGTATCAAGAGCTGAAAATTGTATAGGTCGAATATAACATCCTGATGTACACTATGTCCAAAATTCAGCCTCAAATTCTGTATATTATGGGAGATATGATCCCTCCAAGTTAGGGTTCCAACGTCTTCCAGGATTCATCCCTAAACATGACACCTGGGGAGAATTGTTGTATCTTGGGATACAAAGGTCCAAATGAAATTTATAAATATGTTATAGAAAGGGACCAGACTTTAATTTCTGTGGTCCAATTTTTAGACCTAGAAGATGAAACAGTGACACGTGGCAGTCCGTACAACTTCACGGTTCTGAATAGTCCTATAACAGATCACCTTGGGAAATGATCATAAGTCCCAGTTGGTAAAAATAATTCTAATGAAACCTATGGTGTTAGAATAGGGACATGTGAGGCTACCTCAGTGCAAAGTTGTAGACACATAGGAGTAGCAATTTCATAGATACCACAGAAACAATAACAGGAATTTTTGCATAAGAAATTGGAAAACTAGAGCTTCCTGTTCCGAGAGCTTCCCTCCACTGTTTTCAGAAAAGGAGTACATTGGACAGCTCACCTTGAAGAGATCTATATTTATATCCAATCAGATTTGAAATATTCCAAGTTTTGAAAATTAGGGTTTCTCTGACAAACCCTAGATCAACAAGCTCCGAAACCAGGACGGACACCTCAAATCGGTAAGATCTAATCTTTTGCTATTTTCATTTGAGGTTCCCATTTCAAAATGATATATCACATCAGCTTGATGATAAGATTGGTGAAGTTGACAACTTCCAAGCATGGAAGTATATGATCTATCTGAAGAAAATGAATTGGACACCTACATCAGTAGGGAGGTTCCAGTTCCAGAGGGAGATGAGGCTCAAAGCCTTACACAAGAAGATCATTGTTGATTCAATCACGGATCAACTTGTACCACAAGTGTCTTCCCTAAATACACCGAATATTTTATATTCCTTGACCAAGCTATTTGAAGGGAAGAACATAAATCAGAATATGACCTTAAGAAACCAGTTGAAGAATGTAAAGATCCAGAATGCAGAGACCATGCAGTCACACTTTACAAGGGTCTCTCAAATCAAATAAAAACTTGTAACAGTAGAAGAAGAAGTGGAGAATGCAGAAGTGGTGATAGCCACGTTGAATGCCCTCCCATGATCATGGGATTCATTCATGCGAGGAATGTGTGCCAGAAGGAAGTGATTACTTTCAGCAGACTTTGGGAAGAGGACACACAAGAAGAAGAAGCTCGGCTCATAATAAGAGAAGAGAAGATGGGAGCAACTGAAGATCAAGCTCTCACCATCCAAAGAAGATCCCTCAACCAATGAGGAATATGAAGATCTCAACTCTTGAAGAACCTCTTATCCATCCTAGCATTTGGATAAGAAACGATGCTGTTATAAATGAAGAAGATGATGAAGCTGAAGACTCAAGAAGGAGTCTACCCACGAAACAAATAAAGATAAGTATTCAATTGTCATTTCATGATATTGTTTTGTTATGCATTTGTTTATATTCAGTTAATGTATTATGCATGATAGAATGCTTGCATTAATGACAGTATACTACTAATATGCATGTGATGGGTTAGTAGCTCATGGTGCTATACAACTCTCCATTGTTGTTTATCTAGAATGAAACCTCTTTGCTGACATATTGGATTAGTGCACAATCTCAATGTTGCCCTAGTAGATATGGAAGGAATCTAGAAAGTTTATGTGAGATATGGATGAATGTTGTATTGGCTAAAATAGTTGCATGATCATATATTTATACATAATATTTTGCTAGTATGAATATTCCTTATGAAATGTTTCTAACCATACAAATGCATTTGACTTGTAGGAAAGATCGCATACATAATCACCTACAAGCAAAGAAGGATGAGACTTGTTCTGAAGAACAAGTAACGACAAATAAAGAATAAATGACGAATGCAGCGACATCATTGATGCAGAACCTTCCAGCTATGAAGAAGTAACCAAGAAGAAAGGAAAGACCAGTTCAAGAAGAATGATGTCTAGGATGCAATATCGATACATGAAGGGAAGTTCATAGTTCCATCATGTAGTAGATGGAAACATCATGGGATACAAGGCAAGATTCGTAGCACGAGGCTTCTCACCAAAAATAAGGCATAGACTACGAAGAGACACTGGCAGCCAGTGGGAGTTGAAACACATACATGATGAGCTTGATGAAGATCTTAACCTTTGCTACAAGGTTGAAGATGAAATTCTATACACTAGATGGATACATAAAATATTAGTAGCATAGGAAGCTACTTGTCACTCCGGTACAGAATGTTTCAATGCATAGAGTGCGGAAGACAGAGGAAGTATGATGCTACGCTTCAGAGGGAGTGACTACAGAATATCCTAAGGTTCGACATGGTACAACAGGATGGATAGATTACTGATGACTCTAGGCTTTACTGAGAGTAAAGTGGATTCCATCCTTTGATTCAAGGTTGAAGGCGGAAGACCAGTGATGCTCCTGTTATGTGTCGATGCACCATTTTCTAGGCATGGTGGTGTGGCAGAATGCGGATGGAATATTCCTTGGACAAGGGAAGTATGCAGTAGAGATCCTGAAGACGTTCCAGGTGATGGACTGTAAGGTCATGAGCACACCTAAGGCATCGAACATGAAGCTATTGAGTGTTGCTTCATAAGAGTCGGTGGATGCCACGATGTATCGTCAGATGATTGGGTTCTTGATGTACCTGACAGATACGAGACCAGATATTTGCTTTGTTGTGAACACCTTGAGCCAGTTCTTGACAGATTCGAGACATGTTCACTTGATTGCTGCAAAGCATATTCTAAGGTACCTAAAGGGTACAGTTGATTATGGGCTCAATTATGAGGCGAATCAGAAGATTAACCTAGAGGGTTATGTTGATTCAGATTGGGCAGGAAATGCCATCGATAGGAAGAGCACTTCAGGGTGTTGCTTCAGTATGGGATCAGGTGTGATCTCTTGGTTTAGCAGGAAGCAATCCTGTGTGGCACTGAGTACAACTGAACCATAGTATGTCGCAGCTTGTTCAGCTAGTTGTGAGGCAATATGGCTGAGAAAGCTACTGTCTGATTTATTTGATCTCCAGTTAGATGCTACTTGTATATATTGTGACAACCAAAGTTGTGTGAAGTTGTCGAAGAACTCGGTGTTCCATGACAAGTTGAAGCATATCGATATCAAGTATCACTATATCAGGGATATGGTGTAGAGGGGAGCAGTGAAGCTCCAGTATGTTGCGACGGACGAACATATACCTGATGTGTTGATGAAACCATTAGCCAGAGTGAAGTTTGATTACTTTAGGGAGAAGCTTGGTGTTCTCTAGATCGAGGTTCCTTCCAAGTGGAAGTGATGAGTCCGTGAGCCATTCTGACATCATGAGAGGATTGGTTCCTTCCATGGTCAGATGTAATGGTTGAGCCATCCTGTCATGGTGAGAGGATTGGTTCCTTCCATGTCAGATATGAGTGTCACAGCCATTATGATATGATTGTAGGATTGGTTCCTACATGATCAGATATAAGGGCTATTTCCATTCTTGGAATGGAGGTGCCCGGTCAGTTACCAGGAATACTCGGTCTAGGACCGAGGGTGTTTCTGATACGACTGTAAGATGTAGTCTTACATGATCAGATGTGAGCGCATGGCCATTTTGATGTGATCGAGGGATGTGTTCCCACTTGATCAGATATAAGGGTTGTTTCCATTCTTTAAATGGAGGTACCTGGTCAATTACTAGGAAAGCTTAGTCTGGGACTGAGGGCCGTTCTGATATGACTGTGGGATGTGTTCTCACATGATCAGATATGAGTGCATGGCCATTCTGATGTGATTGAGGGATGTGTTCCCACTTGATCAGATATAAGGGTTGTTTCCATTCTCTGGGAAAATGGAGGCACCTGGTCAGTTACCATGAACCCTTAGTTTGGGACTGAGTGCCCTTGTGACATGGTTAGAGGATTAAGTTCCTTCCATGGTCAGATGTAAGTGCTGTGCCTTTTCACAGATGGTAGTAGGTGTGTCCTACCATGCTCGTGATTGTAAGTGCTGTGCCTTTTCACAGATGGTAGTAGGTGTGTCCTACCATGCTGGTGATTGTAAGTGTTGAGCCTTTCCACAGATGATAGTAGGTGTGTCCTACCATGCTGGTGATTGTAAGTGTTGAGCCTTTCCACAGATGATAGTAGGTGTGTCCTATCATGCTGGTGGATGTGAGTGCTATGCTTTTCCACAGATGATATTAGTTGTGTCCTATCATGCAGGTGGTTGAGCCTTTTCTCAGATGATAGTAGTTGTGTCCTATCATGCTGGTGAATGTGAGTGATGGGCCTTTCTGATGTGATTATAGGATTGGTTCCTACATGATCAGATGTGAGTGTTGGGCGTGCCTTTTTGACATGGTGTTGGATGTGTTCCTATCATGGTCATATGTAAGTTTTGGGTGGGCCATTCTGACTTGGTGTCAAATATAAGCGCTGAAGAAGACCTACATGGGGGCTAGGCCTACAACCAGCATGAAAAAGGGTTGGCTCTGTAGAACTTCCTGTGATGAGAAGAATCATGAGATAGCACCCATGATGATGATCCAGCAGTGATGATCTAGATCGAGTGATGATCCAGATAGAGTGATGATCCAAATTGAGTGATGATGATCCAGATTGGGTGATGATCCAGATCCAGGGATGATGATCCAGATCGAGTGATGATCTAGTTTTAGTGATGATGATCCAGATCGAGTGATGATCCATATCCAATGATGATGATCCAGATACAGTAATGATGATCCAGATCGAGTGATGATCCAGATCGAGCGATGATGATCCAGATCGAGCGATGATCTAGATCTAGATGAAGACGACTTGAAGATGAAGATGACGAGAACTCAATGATGATCCAGATGATACAGAGAACAAGACTTGTGCTGATAAATTGTGTCAAGAGAATACCTTCCTAGTTAAGAGGGAGTGTTGATGTAATTATAACTTCGGAATGTATTCACTTGTATTTCTTATGTATTGTACCCCGATGTTTATTCTGGGAAGTGTTTGTAATGTAATTGAGTCATGTCATGCCTCGATGTTTTGATCAGGAGTTTCTATAATGTAACAAGTCATGTCAAGTCATTGTGGGTAACCATCCTATTGGTCAAGGGTTAAATTCCCCTCAGTTGTGGGGCCCTAGGGTTATTAGACTATCCTATAGAAGTTGACCCTAGGTGAGTCATTGTAAGTCGGGGCAATAGTCCCCACCGTTGTGTTAAGGATAACCCTCCTTGTTGGTTGGAGGAGGCAAAGTCCCCACAAGTTGTGGGGCACTAGGGTTATTAGACACTCCTAGAGATGTTGGCTCTAGTAAGTAATTGTTAAGTGACGCCAACATGTTGGAGTGGGTTTCAAGTGAACGAAAGAATATAAATAGAGAGTGAGCCTCTCTATTTATCACACACACACTCACTCACTAGGGGGCATGAGTGAGAGAGAAGACACTATGATCAGAGAGAGAGACTACTGCTGTCGAGAGATCATCTTTATGTTTCAGGTTTTACTTTTGGTGATGATTCTATCTCTGAGGAAGTTGCGGGGTTTTCTCCTTTATGGTTTCCCTGAGGAAAATTATTTTTGGCTCTTGTCTCTTGTGTTTTATTGCTGTGCATGTTATTCTCTTAGTTAAAGATCCTAAGATCATAATGCTAGCTTGAATGATAAAAATCTAACAGATAGCTCCCTTCTGTACCATGTCCCGTATATAAAATATTGGATTTCTATGTGCTTTGACTTATCATGGAACACTTGGTTATCCATCATCTTTATACAACTCTGGTTGTCACATAGAATCATTGTGCTATGAAACTCCAGATCAAATAGACCCGACATCAACTTCCGAAGCCATATGGATTCACAACTAGCATAACAAGCTGCTATATACTCTGCTTCAGTTGTGTTGAGAGCAACACTGGACTGCTTCCTACTAAACCATGAGATCATAGCGGATCTGAGACAATAACATCCACCTGAGGTGCTCTTCCTGTCTGAGGCACTTTTATCCCAATATGCATCTATATAACCAGACAGTCTATAGCCATGATGCACATCATAGTATAGTCCAAAGTCTATCGTACCTTTCAAGTACCTCATAACATGCTTTGCATCTATCATGTGAACACGTCTAGGTTTAACTAGATATTGATTCAGGGTGTTCACAACAAAGCATATATCTAGCCTGATATTCGTCAAATACATCAATGACCCAATAATTTGTCTATACTAAGTCACATCCACTAACTATGATGATTGATTAGACAACAACTTTAGGTTGGTATCCATGGGTGTGGGCATGGCTTTAAAATGCAACATATCAAATATTTTTAATATTTCTACAACATACTTTCCTTGGTTGATAAATATTCCTTCTGGCCTCTGCCATACTTCCAGGACTAGAAAATAGTGCATCAATCCAAGATCTTTCATCTCGAATTCTTTAGCGAGCTTCTTCTTGCATTCTACAATTTATTTCTCATTTCCTGTTAGAAACAAGTCATCCACATACAGTAATAGTATGACCGGTTCATCATCCATAGCCTTAAATTAAAGGTTAAGGTCAATTTTACTTTTGGTAAAGCCCAAGATTTTCAAGAAGCTATCTATCCTTCCATACCAAGCTCTAGGAGCTTGCTTCAATCCATACAAATCCTTCTTCAACTTATACATGTGAGTCATCATGTCTTCGACTTCTAATCATTGTGGTTGTTCAATGTATACTTCTTCCTCAATTACACCATTCAGGAAGGTTGTCTTTACATCCATATGGTGTAAACTCTACTTCATCATGGATGCAAGTGCCATGATGGTTCTGATGGAAGTGTACCTTGCTACTGGCGCACATGTCTCTTCATAATAAATTCCCTCTTTCTGAGAGAATCCTCTAGCCATAAAACTTGATTTGTATTTTTCAATACTTCCATTAGCTGCATGCTTTCTCTTCTAGATCCACTTGGAAGATACCACACTCTTTCCTTTGGTTTTGGGAACTCTATCCCAAACATCATTCTTCACTATTTATTGGTATTCTTCCGTCATTGCTCTACCCATTCTTTCTTCTATACAAATTCTTTATAACTGGCAGGTTCTTGATCTTCAATATCACACATCAAAGCTACATAATTGGAGAATGGATTTGATCTCTTGCTTACTCTTATGGAGCCTTCTGTAGATCCATACTTCTCTGCTTCTTGTATGATTTCTCTTACCCAAGCAGGTTTTCTCTTTCATGATATATTCATAGTAGGAGGTTCTTGAGGTTCCATCGTATCATGGTCCTGTGAAGTCTCATTTTCAGGGGAGGGTGCAACTTCTTCTTTTCAGGGAGGCACATTTTCTTCATATACTTCTTCATGCTAGCACTTTCTGGATCCCTTGAGAGTTGCTTCTTCATCAAACGTTAGATCCCTATTGATCTCCATGTGACAGAATCCTGGAATGTATATTCTAAAGGCTTTGGAGACTTCACAGTACCCAACAAATATTCCGTTCTTTCCGAAAGTGTCTAACTTGTTCTCTTTTCTTTTTGAATGTGAATATATATTGGACAACCAAATATTTTGAGATAACTTACTTCATGCTTCTTTCCTGTGAGCATTTCTTCAAGAGTCTTGAATCTAAGGGCACTATGAGATAATCTATTATGTACACAAACAACTGTTCTTGCTGCTTCAGCTAATAGATGCATGGGAATATTTTGATCATGTATCATTGTCTTTAGTGCTTCCATAATGGTCCTGTTCTTTCTTTTTGCAACACCATTATGTTGAGGATTGTAGGGAGTGGTTACTTCCATATTGATTCTAGCTTCTTTACAAAAGGCTTCAAATTATTTTGAATTATGTTCTCCACCATTGTCTTTTCTAAGTGTCTTGATTCTCCTTTATGACTGATTCTCTATGAAGGCTTTGAATTCCTTGAATTTTACGAATACCTCATCCTTTGTTTTCAAGAAATATATCCAAGTCTTTCTAGAATAGTCAGCAATAAATGTAACATAATATTCAAAACCACTCAAAGATATGGAGGGCATTGGACCACATACATCTGAATGAATTAGGTCCAATGTACCTTTAGTCTTTGTTTCACTCTTCGAAAATGGGTTCTTGATATTCTTTCCTCTTGCAAATCCTTTGCAGGTGCCTTCATGATCGATCTTCAAATCCGGTAAACCTACTACTACTTTGCTCATATGGGGTAGTGCTTTGTAGTTAATGTGAGCACAACTTCTATCCCATAGTTCACTTGGGCTAGTGATCTTATGAACAAGGGTTGTTTCCAAATGTCCCTTGAGTTTATATAATCCCCCTTCTTATTCAGTAATGACAACTGTATCTTCAATTGATTTTCCTTTGGGCCAGATAAGTACTTGTCCATCTATAAATGTAACCCTATATGCTTTCTTATCTAAAGTTGAGATGGAAAGTAAGTTCTTCTTCAAACGTGGTACATATATGAATTCCTTCATCCTCATGGGAGTTCCAGAATCAAGCTTATAACTTGCTTCACCAATGCCTTTGATAGGATATTGATAGTGATCTCGTAAAGATACTTTCTGAGGAGAGTTCTTCTCTTCAAGTTTTGACAGAGTTTTTTTCTGTCTTGTCATCTGCTTTGAAGCATGACTATCAATAAGCCATGTATCTTCTCTAGGTATGACAGACCTAGAGAGTGCATAGAATAATACACACACTTCTGCATCTTCTTCTTTTGCTAGTTTTATTTGAGGTCCTTCTTCCTCTTCTTCTTCATCTTCAACTAGGTGTGCATGATGTCTTTTGTTGTTCTTCTTGTAGTCTTCTTTCTTTAATGGACAATTTCTGACAAGGTGTCCTATCTTGTGATAGCCGAAACATTGAAAGCTGGAGTAGTATTTCCTTTGATTGTTTCCTCTTATCCTTTAGAACTTATTGGGAGGTCGGGAGTCCTTGTTTCTTTCCTTCTTGAAGTTAGATTGAATTCTTCCTCTTTTAGTAAGGGTGTCTAGGGCTTGATCATCTTCTTTAAGAATATATTCTCTATCCTCTACTCTAGCCTCCTCTTGGATGTAGTCTTCCCATGTAATGCCAAACTTCATTATTTCCTTTCTGGCACACATAGTTTGGATGAAATAATTCCAAGGTTTGGTGAGACCATTGAGAGCAGTCATTACTAGTTCATCTTCATCAAGGGAGTCTGCAATGGCATCTAGTTGCTCCTTGAACTGGGAGACCCTTGTGAAGTAGTCTTGAATGGATTCTCCTTTGCTCATCTTGGTACTTTTCAATTGAGCTCTCAAATTCATCTTTCTGTTGATGTTCCTTCCGTAATACATTTTGGATAGGGCATCATACATTACCTTAGGAGTCTCTTTGGATGAAACTTGAGGAATCAAGTGATCTTTGATAGAATCAACAATCATCATCATAGCCCTAATTAGGCCCTTCTTGTGATTATCCTTTGCTTCATCTTCTTCCGGTTCTGCAATTTCTTATTTGATTTATTTATCAAGATCATTTTATCTAAGAATGAGACCAATCCTATATTTCCATGCTCGAAAGTTTTCTATGCCTTCTAGCTTGTCCTCAAGCTTAGTGCTTGGGGCCATCTTATGCAGGAGGTCACTAAAAAATGAAATTTCTCAAAATGCAAAATTGACCTTACTAGGAGATGTGCTTGACTAAGGTGAGTTGACTGGTACACTTGATTTCTAGAGAATCCAAGTCTTCACCTTTCAAAATTGACTTGCGAGATTCTAATATGCAGTTTCTGTAGTTTTCTGGTTCTTTGGTTTTCTGCAGTTTTATAGTCAAATCCAAGGTAGGGTTTGACTTTCCTGTAGATCCACCCACTCAAAAATTTCAATCTAGGGCTCAATAGATGCGCTCTAGGGAGGCACAACTTTCTATGCAATCATATATTCAAAATTCCAACTTTGACTGAAACCCTAATTTCTTGTCGGAGGGAGAGGAGAGAGAGTTTGACCTTATGAAAGTTGTTATATTCAGGATAACTCTGATACCATGTTAAGATTCCATATGCTTAGCTATATATCATTAGTATTCAATTCAATTTCACAACAATAGCATATGCAGGATCACTGAAAGAAACACAATCACAAGATAGACACAAATTTATCCTCGGAAACCCTCAAGGGGAAGAAAACCCATCTAAACTTCCTCTATATAGATGTATCAAAAGTGCAAAGATAAAACCCCAAACATGTGCTCTTCTTCCTTGGAGATACGTGTCTCTCTATCTCTCCTATGCGATATACACAAGTGAGTGTGTGTGTTCAAATGAGGAACACACCTCCTTTATTTGTACTCTTTCTTACACTTGACTTTTTCCCTAACAATTCGGCCCCAACAAACTTACTGGGCCGACTTCACCTAGGAAGTCACAAAACAATATTATATTATATTCAGGAGGGTCCTATTGACCCGACTTACAACGAAGGTTTTACCTTATGACTCTATGATGACCAAATACAATAGTAACATCCCGACGAAGGAATAACACATCTCCCATAGATTACATCAGTAAAATACATTTAGAATATTCTTTGAAGTTACAATATTTCAACAAGATTTATTATGTACTAACTCTATGTTGGATTCATAGCCTTCGGGAAGGTATGTGCTTTCTTATGCTAGTATCTTATACTTTTATTTGTGAATGTAATCTGATTAATGAATTCTGATATAAGGGTATCCATATGGCCGTATATGGATTGCATACATCAGGATATCCCATGGGTTTTAAATATGATCTATGCATAAGAAAATGGTTAGAAATTATTGTGTTTATGAACCAACTTTTAGTAAAATTATTATAGATCGAATTGAGATGATTTATACCATGTTTGGATTATATTATATTAGTTAACTTGGGACCGATATCAACTGTCATGTGTCTATACATGGAAGCCCCATATCAAGTCATTTATTGGGATTTGTTATCTTAGGTTTTCTTGATACTATGTCATGAAACTAGATGTTAAATTTCTAGATGAGTTAGAGAAGTATTGGCCTAACTAGTTAACCTAGAAAGTTCAAGTTATTTACCATATGACCAACCTAATTGAGTAAACATATTCGTTGTTCTAGACCATATTTCATCCCTCTTTAAAATAAGAGAGAGCACCTACACCTTTCCTTACTAGTGACCTAGAATGGGTGTGTTACATAAGTGTAGTAATGAATAAATTGTTCTCATAGAAAGATTGACTCTATAAATATTTAACATTAATATAAATATTATCATGGGTTGTTGAACCCTAGTGAGAAAAGACATTAAATATATTTATTAATGGAAGGGGATTCAACCATAATCTCGAGCAAGCTCTTAGACCATTAATATATTAGTAATAGTAATGTTTAAGAATATATTGTATATAATATAACCGTTGAGCATTACAAATAAAAAATAAATAGATCTAAAATATTTCTTATCCAAACATAAATATATTGAACACAAACAATATCATTAATATCATAAATCAAAGCATGTTAATGAGCTCACCATAGTTTGAGTAACAATATTTAACATGATAAGATAACATAGTTTGAGTAACAATATTTAACATGATAAGATAACACATGGGCTAGGAATTGAACCACAACCTAGGAAAAACTAAATATATACACAAACATTTAACCGAATTAATTCAGAGTTTTCTTAGTATGGTGATTGAGCCTCGCGTCCTACCCAAAACATAACACATGCATAATACAATTACATGGATACAATAAAAAATATGCAAAGTCTGTGAGTTACGAGACGAACTAAAGAAGAAAACATGTTGGTTATGGGTTCGATCCTAACGGCTTACCCTCTAGACTGTACATTTTAATTCAAGCTTATGAATAACAAATTAGTCTACACAAGGGATTGGTGAACCGTGTACATATATATATTCACGCCCTTAGGGTCATGAGCGATTTCTATCAACTGTTAATAATAATAAGTAAATAAAATTCATAACACATTAAGCCATTATGCTTCTAAAAGATTTAGGTTGCACCCTCTAAATACATAAGGAAAATCAATCAACGAAGGATAAAAGCAATACAAATAGGCCCAAGGTCGAAGCCTTTGGGACGTGAATTCAAGATACATAGTACAAAAGTAACCTATTTTAAATTTATCAATATAATTATATATTTTTTTTTTCAAAGAAAAAAAATCGTAAATATTTTATTCACATTTTGTAGATGGCCCTAAAGTCCATTATACCAAAAAAAGCCAACTAAAAAGTTGACATTACAAAACAGATAATTGTCTCATGTAAGAGCACAATATACCTAGTCAATACAAACAGAAAAACTGCCTTGAAAACTATGAAGTTGAACTTCACAGGTCCACATATCATCAGCAAAAGCTGTCATAAAAATTGACCAGAAATAGGTCACATCAATTCATTAAGACATCCAAATAATGCAATATATGTCTTAGTCCCAAAAGAAAAAACACCAAAAATCCGCTCAGATCGGCCGAGAGCAAGAAGTGGCTCATAGATGACCCAAAAGCGACGCCCAAAATCCACGCAGCTCTATGCTATCGGATTCCGACCGCACCAAGAAGCCTCGCAAGATCAAGAACAAAGCCCTCAAGAATCAAAATCGAGATCAAGAAAAACAATGGATCCACCGCATGCATGAAAAGGCTCCACAGGATCGACACCCTCAATCCACGCAGCTCTAAGCTATCGGATTCCGACCACATCAGAAACCTCGCAAAAATCAGATTCGACACCCACAATCCATGCAGCTCTATGCTATCGGATTCCGACCGCACCAGAAACCTCGCAGGATAAGGAAACCAAGAAAGAACGCAGCTCAATGCTATCGGATACCGACCGCACCAGAACCACAGCCACATGACCTAAGATCCGACATCTTGAACTAGTCATCTTGACCCAACAGCGCAAGACCGCGGATCTTGGATCAGCCCTCGACCGGAACTTGGATCTGAAACCCTCGGTAGCTCGGCTCTCGGCACCGCTCCGCCCCACACCATCCAACAGTTACCTTGCGTTATACTGAATTTTCCGTCAAACGACGGCTGCCAAGTGCGCGCCAAAGGGTTACTGTCGTTGTGCTGCATCTGCACAGATTTTCTTGAAGAGCCGAGCCTGGCCATGCAGTATCCTCGCCACATAAATATAATTATATATAGATGTATAGGGTCAAAATCCTTAGGAAAAAGGCCACGAAATCAATTAACTAAATAGTTATAACTGGAAATAATAAATAATAATAAATGTCAAACATATAAAGAAGAAAAATAATAAATAACAGTTTGAAGCAAGAAACCTTATATCCATAAAATAGACAAAACATCAACACTGTAATCAAAGACTACTCATTAATAAGCTTGAGTGTATAAGGTCGTTGTTATAACCAAATAATGAATTTGAGTAGTGTTGAACTCCTTGATTATAATTCCAAACATTTACAACAAATGAAGGATTAACTGAGACATCATTTTCAACGTTAATATGCTTTGTCAAGAAGAGTTAAACAAATACAAACCAGGATGATAACAACCTATAGAAGCTAGAATTTTTCACCTTAGCAAACACTATGTAAGATTGAAGGTCCCTCAAGCTCGAAGGAAAAAGGACAACAACTAGTTGTGGGTTTACCACTGCTCATGTTCTCCTCCATTAAATTTAGCAGGGGAAACACATCCATTCCATTCACATATACAATGAGGAAACAAGATAGAGAACACGTCAATATATATGTATATGTAGATATACATATGTATATGTATATGTATATGTTGATATACATATACATATACATATGTATATGTATATGTGTATAGATATATATTTATATACACATATACATATATATGTATATGTATATACACATATACATATACATATGTATATGTATATCTCTATATAGATATAATTATACATTACATATGCATATGTATATCTATATAGAGATATACATATACATATACACATACACATACATATGTATATCTATACATACATACAGATATAAGAAATATGATACACGTATTTAAAAGAGAATGATGATTTATAAAACCATTTACGTGTTACGAATATTCAAAGAAGTCAAGCGTAAACCTAGTTGCTCCAAGTTGAAACCCTCATACATTGTATAAAGGGTTTTCCCTCATTAAAGATCAGAGAAACGATTACATAGAAATCATACATTCTAGAAGTAAACAAGCAACTGTGAGATCAACACTATTTTGCACATGAAAGAAGGAGTTGAGCTCTATGGCTCACCTAAGGGTGGAGAAAAGCCTCTCCATAAAAAAAAAAAAGATCAGAACAAAATGAATTTGGAAACCTGATTGACACTCCCTTAGCCTGCAAGTTCGAGACTACTAGTACAATTGGTTAAATGCTACGTCCTGTTAAATTATTGTGCCATTGATCTTCAAGCAATGAGTGAAATTGAATTGTTGAATTATTATGCAGTGCAATGGAATGAATAATACACACTGAACAAGACAAATTTCACTGAAAACATATAAGAATAGCTTAGTGTAATTACAGTATAAACTTCATTAATCCCAACAATATACAACATTGTTACATAAAGGATCATTTGAATCATGTGGATATGATTCGAATCTACCAACTCAATCTGACTGCATGGCTAACTAGAAGTGTCTAAATCGCTATCAGAGTTCACTAGCTAACTCCAGATGTCTAAGTCAATCTCTCCATCAGTTATAATTAGTTAAACTAGTAGAACTGATGTGGTAGGTTAGAAGTAGGTGAGAATAAGCGCCTTCCCACATGCATCCATGCAAGGCTGGTGCTAACTGAACTGGAGGACATCTAACTGAATGTAACTAGAGTATAACTTAGCTTGACTAGTTACCAAATACCAACAATTGAAGGAGGTTGGTGCCGACACTCCCAGTTGATCCTAAATTGTAGGGATTGGTCTAGGAGGCACATAAACTGATGCATGAAGGTGCAGTCAGTTGCAATTAGCCTCTATCTGTGTTCCCCACACTTTAGTGACTGGTACAGGTGGCCCCATTAGCCCAAGTGGTCCCAATGGTACTAGTGGACCCAATAATAATTAAATGACTCCTAAGTTAGGCAAATATAATCTAATAGACTAGTTCGGACAAGGGAGGATTATAAATCCTAACACCACCCCCCCCCTCAATTCTAACTTGGACAACTGCGGGCCCTGGCAACAAGGCCAAAAGTCACCCATATACAATCTAAAATAATTAAAAAATGCTTCTTAATAAACCGAGAAAATAGGGGAAAACCTCATGGGACCCCCCCGCCCTCAAAATATGCAGGAATAGGAAGTACAAGCTATTCTTAGGAGAAAATTATTCCTCTTTTGGAAATAACTTGTAGAAAACTTTGCTGCAATTTTGCAGCACCATGCAACAACATGGTTCTTCTATGCAGTAACATCCTAAAGCTTTGCATGTGAACCTCTCAATGTCCTTATGAACTGATGGATGTAGTATGTGTTTCTTCTTGCTGGAAGAGGAAAGGAATGATCAAATTTCTTCTTCAGTGGGCCAAATGAGTGATCACTCGCTACATCAGATAACACTTTCCTGGAACCTTGTTGCACCACTATATAGGGAGCGAATTTGTGAGAGTGAGAGAAACATGCTAATTCTAATACTGGGACCTTGTTCTCCTTCTATCTTTTGGATTCCCAGCACCATCCCTAGCCGCGGCAATGAGCTTTTGATCCCATCTAGGCTTAGGCCTTTGGTTTGGAATGGATGTTGGATCTAAATATAGAATCTCATGAGGTTCAGCCTCAATACCAAGATCATGCTAATCTTGATCCTATTCATCTGAATATGAAACATGTAACAAATAATCATCATCAAAAGGTAGTGGGAGAGTGGTTATACCTTCTTGTGCTTCGGATGGTGGTGGATTAAACAACTGATCTTCTTCAAACTGAACACTACGCTCAATGAAGCATTTCCTTGTTGCAACCTCCATCAACTTGTATGCTTTTGCATCCTCTGCATATCCTAGCAAAATGCATTCGCTATGCTGGGCTTGGAAGGCCTTTCTCTTATCAATGGGTATTCTGGCCCAAGCTTTGGAACCAAAAACTCTCAAGTGAGAGACATTGAGCTTATGCCCATGAAATGCTTCGAATGGAATGATCCCAACCACTGATTTATGAGGCACTCTATTCTGTATGTATGAAGCACATTTTACAACTTCTTCCCAAAGAGAAAGATGAAGATTCTTGGCTTGGAGAAGACATGTTGCCATCTCCTTCAGTGCTCTATTTTTCCTCTCAACCACACCATTCTACTGTGGTGTGTATGGAATTGAGTGTTCCATTCGAATCCCCTCTGATTCACAATAATGTTGGAACTCTCATTTGATGTATTCACCTCCTTTATTAGATCTTATGGACTTGATCTTTTTCCTGAAACTATTCTCAACCATAGCTTTAAAAACTTTAGAAATTTCAAAAAAATTCTGATTTCTATCTCATGAAGTATATCCAACATAACCTAGAACAATCATTAATAAAATTAAGGAAATACCTGAAACCATTAATTGATGTTGTAGGCATTGGTCCTGCCACACCACTGTGTATCAAATCAAGTATAGAGGTAGCCCTATGTGCCTTCCCAACTTCATACCTCTTCTTTGGATGCTTACCTACCAAGAAACTAGGACATACTCCATTGGAAGTTTCGATGAGAGCCAAACCTTCAACCATTTTATCATTGTGGAGTTGCTGGAGATATTTGGAATTGAGATGCCCAAATCTCTCATGCCATATCTTGCTGGTGTTGTTAGCATGAGTCAATAGAGTTGTAGGAGGTGAGACAGGAAAAAAATGTGAGAACTCATAAGCCTTAGTGGCATGATAGGAAATACCTTTCGCTATGAGCTTTCTAGTAGCTTTTTTTGTGATTTCAATTGAGTCAGAGTCGAATGGAAATCTCTTGGGAGAGCCTGTATGTGTCATCTGATAAACCGACAACAAATTAGCTGTAAGGTAGAGAACATAGAGAACATTTTTGAACTCACCATGGTGGATTTTAACTGAACCTCTTCCTGTTGCTGGAATTTGGGAGTCATCTCCCATGTGAATGCTAGGTCCTTCTGATAGAGTAAGAGTGGAGAAGGATTCCTTGAAAGCAACCATGTGGTTGGATGCTCCAGAATCAATCAAGCAATCATTCGATTCAGTAATACCTACCTTCAAGGCATGGAATATCTCATGATCTTCTATTGGTGGTCCAACATTAGACTTCTTTGCTCCATGTGGAAGAGCAATGTTGTTCTGTTCAAGGAGGAAGGACAACTAGTCGATTCATTTCTTCATGCACCGGTTTTTAGGATGAAAACCCCTCATACAATAAGGACACTTTGTCTTTTCAAAATTTTTTCTTCTTCTTGGATACCGAAGCTCCTTCAGAATACTTCTGACCCTCTTTTCGCTTCGAAACAGATTCTCTAGGCTCCTTCCCCTTGCGCTTCCCTTTAGCTTGCGCATTGGTTGAGTATGACATAAGAAGATATTGGTTCTTGGAGTTTTAAAGGACTCCCATTTGGACCAACTTATCTTGCTCCTGTATTAAAGACTCGACAAAGCTATCAAGTGAAGGAATCTTCCAATTAGGGATGGAATATCTTCTGGAATGGAAGGTAGAGACGAAGACATAATACTCAGAACCAATTTTGCTGAGCACAGAGAGCACAAGCTGCTCGTCCTTCCTCTCTATTCCACATTGCTTACATTGTAGTGCTAGAGACTTGAATTTTGTGAAAAATTGCTGGATAGTCTCGAAACTACTAGGATGCAATGATATTAGCTCGTTTTCTAAGATGTGTCCCTAAAGATCATCTTTTTTTCCAAACAAGAATTCGATCTTCTCCCAATATTCTTTGGGAGTCTTCAATCCCTCAAGGTGAAAGAGGAGATCCCCAGAGATGTGAGCACAAAGGAAGCCAAAGGCTTCATCCAGTTGGTTCAAGAACTTGTTTTTCTCAGTAGGATGATGTAGCTCTGTATCTATGCCCATATTCATCTTGTATAGGCCAATATTGTGCAAGGAGACCTGCATATCTACCCTCCAATCAACATAAATTCTTACTTCTGATTAGTCAATTATTCAACTGAACTACGTAGAACATGTAAGAAATCACTCCAAAATAAAAAACAATTCATACTCAGAATCAAGCCTTCCATCTCAACATGTACACTTTATCAGGGTCTGTCATGCCCGTAGAGACTTCTCTGAACGGATCCAGAGTTAGCAATGTACACTTTACGGGACTTATGTGGAAACCCAACTACTTCTAGTGTACAATGGAGATTGGACAGACTTGATGTATGCCTAAGTAGGCTCTGATACTACGTTAAATTATTGTGCCATTGATCTTCAATCAATGAGTGCAATTGAATTGTTGAATTATTATGTGGTGTAATGGAATGAATAATACACACTGAACAAGACAAATTTCACTGAAAACAGATAAGAATTGCTCATTATAATTACAAAATAAACTTCGTTAATCCCATCAGTATACAACAGTGTTACATAAAGGAGAATTCAGATCATGTGGATATGATTCGAATCTACCAACTCAATCTGACTGCATGGCTAACTAGAAGTGTCTAAATCACTATCGGAGTTTACTAGCTAACTCCAGATGTCTAATTCAGTCTCTCCATTAGTTATAATCATTTAAACTAGTTGAGTTGATGTGGTAGGTGAGAAGTAGGTGAGAATAGGCGCCTTCCCACATCAAACCATGCAAGACTGGAGCTAATTGAACTGAAGGACATCTAACTAAATGTAACTGGAGCATAGGTTAACTTGACTAGCTACCAACTACCAACAACTGAAGGAGATTGGTGACAACACTTCCAGTGACTCCTAAATTGTAGGGATTTGTTGGTTTATTGGTCAATAATAAGAGTGGGGGGGGTGAATCAATATTGTTATCTTTTTACTATTTTAACTACTTTTAAATATATCATTAGAAACACATAACAAGAAGAATACACATAACACAATTTTAACGTGTAAGCCCAATAGGGTAAACCACCAATACGTCCTATTACTGCAAAATTGTTAATTACAAATAGTTTTTCCTGCTGCTACAGAAAAGGATGGTATTACACCCTGTTTACCAATACCAATTGGAAGTAGGCTATGATCCCCTGATTTATCAGCTATGACTAAAAGGATGTTGCAACACCCTATTTACCAATGCCAATTGGAAGGAGGCTACGACCCATTGGTTTATCAGCTACGACTGAAAGGAGGAAACAACCCCCTGCAGGCTTATTGCCTGCCCTAGCACTGCCCTACCACCTTGATATGTTTCTCACAATTTCTCCCCCATTGAATTCTGTCACACCCACTGGTCTCTGATTCTGATCATGCAATTCAAACTGTAGAGACACTTTCCTTCTTGTTCAAGTTGCCGCTTAAATACTTCTCATCGTTTAAGCTTCTTTCAACAGTCGTGTCTCTTCAAACTGAACAAACAAACCTTTTACTGTTGCTCCCTTTCAGATATGAATATCACACCTTTCAGAACATCCTTTCACATTCTTCCATTGATCCTCCACCTCAGAGATCGTTACCGCAGATTGGAAACCATTTCCGCACCTCTGTCCAACGTTTGCAGCTGCTTCTACACTATCAAACTTCTATCTGCAAGATCATCTTCCTGATCCAATCAGAGTCGTTGATCCTATTTTGAAGTCAATCTGGACCATCGATCTAAACATCGATTTTTGCCTCAAAATCGCCTTTCCATACCAAGATGACCTCATCAACAATTTCCCATCATCGATCTTTGTCGGGCATTTTCATGACCATCAATCTCTAGATTGCGGGATGCAGTTTGCGGGATGTCGGCTGTCTGCTTTTTGCTTTCCACAAACTCCTTTTTGTAAGCTTCTTTCTGAAATTTTCCTTCCGAACCGTCGATCTATTTTAGCGGAATTAACTTCAGTTGTCCGATCTTTCCAGATTGTGGGATGCGCGATGCAGAAACGTAATATTTTGGCTTTTCGCAAGCTCCTTTCCGCAATTTTCCTTCCCTACCGTCAAGGTTTTTGCGGAGTCTTTCCTGACCGTTGGTCTTGCGGATTGCGGGATGTGGGATACAGAATCACACTTTCCTATTTTGGACTTCCACAATTTTCTTCCACAACTTTGTTTCCGCATTTTCTTGGACCGTTGATTTCCTTGCAGATTTACCCCTGACCGTCCGATCTTGATCTTTTGTGGAACTTTGTCTTTTCCACCTATCTTTTGCGAGATGCTTCCTAACCGTCTATTCTAGAACTCATGCAGATCTTCATTATGTCTTTGCGGATTATACAAAAATTGCTTCTCATTCATCGGATCTCATGCAACGAACTATGCCACCTCATCATCGTGCCATGTCATCTTTTCTTTGACTTATGCTGCGTTAACTCTACCATGGTATCTTTTGTAATTCATAAGAAACTTTTCCATCACTACCTTAGTCTTTCATCATCATTAGGACACCATCATATTCTATGTCATCATATGTGTCATGCTACATCCTCAACTATGCCATGCCATGCCATCACTACCTTAGTCTTTCATTGAGTTTGTCCTGCCATCATATCCACTGGTTATTCCTTTGTCATTCGTGAACACCTTTGACATCAATGACAACTTTATACTCAAATCTACCAACAGGATTGGTCTAGGAGGCACATAAACTGGTGCATGAAGGTGCATTCAGTTGCAGTTAACCTCTATCTGTGTTCCCCACACTTTAGTGACTGGTACAGGTGGCCCCATTAGCCCAAGTGGACCCAATGGTACTAGTGGACCCAATAATAATTAAATGACTCCAAAGTTAGGCAAATATAATCTAATAGACTTGTTCATAAAAGGGAGGATTATAAATCCTAAAACTTCCTTCTTGAGACAAGTGGAGGATTGGAGGCATGTAAGTACCACCTCACTATTTTTGTCATTTCCTTATGTCACATCTATATTTAATGTGGTAGGTGAGAGGAACGTGGAAGGCTGGATGACCCTCTGTCATAAGTTTCATTCATAAAAAAAACAATTAAAAGAGTTTACCATGTTGGAATGTAGAACATGTCATGCTAGGGAGATGCTTCATACACCTTCAAGACCTTGGAGACTCACGTGAGACCTGTGTAAACATTGTTTGGGTTATCCATGAGCTAAGTAAGCCACAACATCAGTCGTAGTCCAATCCCAAATGAAGATGAAGAACAACAAGTCATACAGAGTAATAACTATATATTAAAAACAATTTGAATATCTTAATCCAGTGATGATTGAGCGAGTCAAGGACTTAGATAAGTCTATTAAAAGAATCACAAGCAAGTCAACAACCAATTGCATGCTTCCAAGGCAATACAAAACTACATATATAAATCTCACAAATGGCCAATGAGACATGGTTTACATAATGATGATATTATACAAACCTATATATGAATAACGATAGCCTTAAACAAAAAGAAACATGTTGATAAGCTATGGAGTTAGGACTTGATTCTAAGTCCAAAAAAGAATAGAGATTCTTTTCATTATAAGGAAACAAAAAGTAAAATACACATGTAACTTAGACGACAAGTTTGTAATAATAGTTCAAAATTATTAATTTATTTATAGATGAGTTGTAATTATAAAATAGTTCATTAGTTTGCAAGCATGGTCAAATTTCAATCCATCGTGGAGTGACGTTGTTCATAACTTTAAAAAAAAATTATGTCTAATTTTTGGGTGATATTACAATTGGTATCATAGCAGAGTTACAACACTTTGTGTCCTTTGGTATTATCTATAGGTCCATTGTGGAAGTTAAAACTAATAAGTATCTCTCTTTCTGCACATCAGATTTGCAGAATCAAAATATAAATGACCTAGCCACAACAAACACAACTAGGTTTGAAAAACAAATTCAGAATTCAGAATTCAGTATCTTCTCAACTACTAAATTTGGCCATAAATACGACTAGGAACAAATTTGAATTGGAAAGGGATTGGGAAGCCTTAGCTCAACAAGAAGAATTAATAGATTAGATCAGAAATATAAGAAAACACAATTAAAAATATTGGCAAATGTGAGTGAAGAAAAAGCCTCTAGTCAACATGCGAATCTTAACTTGCCACTTAGGGGAGAGGCATTGTATGTTGAGTTAAATGATAGTCAAATAACAGTTACACCATCTAAACTATTTAGATCTATGCAAAGTGTGAAGGCAAAATTTCAAAGTTTAAAAGATGAAATTGTGAGGGATAGGAAAGGGCACCATGAGGTAAATGAGACCTTGTTACAAGCACTAAAAAAAATTAAAAATAACCAACAAATTGTTTATACCTCTAGTAATAAAATAAAATACCATTTTAATGAGGAAAATGCAAGAAGTCAAGAATATGAAAAGACATTTAAAACTAGTTCCAGTTCAACGACAAAAAGGAAACATCATTACAATAATATTTCATAGAACACTTCTTTGTCCCCTCATTGCAGATAGAAACATAGATCTTATAAAAGAGGACAACAAGGAGAATTCAAGAAAATTAAAGCCCCAACTTTTGATGGAGAGTTACACTCATGTGAAAAAGCGGAGGAATAGTTGTTAGGAATGACCAAATATTTTAAAGCATACGATTATATTAGTGAATTGAAAGCTCTACTAGCCATTTACATCTTAAATGGGAAGGCTTCCTAATGGTGGTGAGACCTAAAACTCACTAAAAAACTGAAAGAAAGAAAAGTCATGTCGGGAAAATTTAATAAGATGTTCCAAGCTGACTACATGTTTGTTGACGTGATGTTTAAGCACTCACATCAACTAGGAGGAATTATCCCGATCCGAAGGTTTCAATATTACCTCAAGTTGTTGAAATGGCCAACCCTTACGGGTTTAACGGCTCCGTTAGCAGAGATTATTTCTAAATAAGAAACTAACCTAATCTAAGCTAAGAATGAAACATGTTAAAAGATAATTAAAACAAACTAAACACACCAAGATTAAAGTTGTAGTCGAATACATAAATCTACAATCTTTACAAATCTACAATGTTTGCCTGATAAGTCTTGGGGGAAGACTAGGAAAGCAACAAACTAAACACACCAAGATTAAAGTTGTAGTCAAATACACAAATCTACAATCTTTACAAATCTACAATGTTTGCCTGAAAAGTCTCGGGGAAAGACTAGAAAAGTTGCATAATACAAAAATGTTGTTTTAAAAATAAAGGACTACTAAAAAACTAAAATTAATCCTATCCCATGAGAATGAAGTAATTAAATTAGAGCTATTTGAGTATGCATCCTAAACCTGTAATATTTAAAATGAGGAAAACATTTCTTAATCATAATTATTACAAACTTATGCATTTCAAATTTTCTTTGTAAAACTACATAGACTCTCGTATATGATCACAAAGGATTTTAAAACGTGCAAACTGAATTGGAATTTAGAATGGTGTACACATATACAGACTTTTCCATATAAAGAACACGTGACCAACAATTCAATGTAAATCCTCAATGCAATTGACGTGCCACCACCATTTAACCAAATTCAAACTTGTATTCAAGAAGTTGAATACACAATATTAATTTCGACCACGTTTGTTCGTTATAATCCTGCACAAAAGTAAAGCAATGATTAATTCCAATAATTGATAATCATATAAATATTCTTTGGTCTTGATAATGGATCAGGGTTAGGGTGCTTCTATATAAGGAATAAACTTAAAGTTTTATCAAGTAAAAGAACTTATTTAAAAGGAATTTCAACATTCTATATTAGAATTTTATGATAATAAAAAGGATTTTAGAATTTTTTTTCAAATTTGAAAGAAATATCATTAAGCCCTTTTCAAATTTTTCATTTTAAAGATTTAAAAAAAAAATAGAGTGATTTGGCAAAATATTGTTTTAATTGATTTTGTCATGTTTACCAAACATTAAAGAGCTTATCATTACTTAATTAACACAAGGTAGTGGGATTGATAAAAATGAGAATGAAAAAATAGCTTTTCGAGATTTGGACAAAATATCTAGACATAAGAAAATTGATTGATTTATTTGGACTCGTTAAAATATCCTCTTAACCATTATCATATGAGCCTAAAATGATAAAAGAGTAAAAGATCAAACATGCACTAACAAAAGATTCTATCCATTTAAGCCATCAAAGCATACAAACAAATAAAATTCATGGACCCGGAATCGAAACATTATAAGATAACATTGTTTAACATTATAAGATAACGCATGGGCTGGGAATCGAACCATGACCCAGGAAAAACTAAATATTTGCACATTAACATTTAACCAAAATAATTCAGAGTTTGCTTAGTATGGGGATCGAGCCTCACAACCTACCCAAAACATAACTCGAGCATAAAGACATTTACATGGATACAATAACAAATCTGCAAAGTCTGTGAGTTACCAGACGAACTAAACAAGAAAATATGTTGGTTATGGGTTCGAGCCTTATGAATTACCCTCTACATTGTACATTTCAATTCAAGCTTATGAATGAAAAATTAGTCTACATGAAGGATTGGTAGACCATGTACATATATTCACTCCTTAGGGTCGTGAGTGATTTCTATCAACTGTTAATAATAATAAGTAAATAAAATTCATAACGCAATAAACCATTATGCTTATAAAATATTTAGGGTTGAGCCTATAGGCGGTGCCCTCTAAATACATAAGGAAAACCAATCAACGAAGGATAAAAACCATACACATAGGCCCAAGGTCGAAGCCTTTGTGATGTGAATTCAAGATACAAAATGAAGAAGTAATATGTTTTAACTCTACGAATATAATTATATATAAATGTATACAGTCAAAACCCTTAGGGAAAAGCCCACGAAAAAAGTTAACTAAACAGTTATAACTGGAACAGATTAAACTAAGTCACAAGGTCAAGCATCTAAAGAAGAAAAATGTTAAATAACAGTTTGACGTGTGAAACTTTCTATCCATAAAATAGACAAAACATCAAGACTATAGTCAAATACTATTCATAAATATGGCCAAGTGTATAAGGTCATTGTTATAACCAAATAATGAACATGGGGAGTCTCATACTCCTGGATTTTCCAAACCATTTAGAGAAAATGAACGACCAATTTGAGTCATCATTTTTAACGTTAACATGTTTTGTCAAGAAGATTTAAACAATTACAAAAGCGTAACCAGGCTGAGAACAACCTACAACAACTAGAATTTTCGATGTTAGCAAACACTATGTAACATCGAAGGTCCCTCAAGCTTGGAGGAAAAAGGACAATGAATGGCTACGAGCTTACAAGTGCTCACATTATCCTCCATTAAATTTAGCAAGGGGAAATGGAACCATTCCATTCACATCTGCAATGAGGAAACAAGATAGATAACCCCTCTCTCTCTCTCTCTCTCTCTCTCTCTCTATATATATATATATATATATATATATATATTGTTAGATTTTTATCGTTTAATCAATATGATCCAGGATCTTATCTGAGAGAATAACATGCACAACAATAATCACAAGAGACAAGAGACACAAAGATTTTTCCTCGGGGAACCATAAAGGAGAAAACCCTGCAACTTCCTCAGAGATAGAATAAGCACCAATAGCAAAAGTAAAACCCAAAAGTACAAAAGATGATCTCTGACTGCTGTTCTCTCTCTCACTTGTGCGAGATACTCCTCTCTCACTCATGTGCTATTGTTGAGTGAGTGTGTGTTTCAAATAGAGAGTCTCACTCTCTATTTATACTTAATTTCCACTTGACAATTACTCTATAGAGCCGACTTCTCTAGGAGAGTCTAATAACCCTAATATGACTCAACTGTGGGGTCTATTCCCTCGACTTACAATGGAGGGTTAACCTCAATGACTTTACATGACTTAATTATATTAATGACTCTCCCGATTAGAGGAACAAACATCTCCGTCGGGGTACAATGAAATACAATAAGAAATATACAAGTGAATGCATTCCAATGTTACAAATACATCAACACTCCCTCTTAACTAGGAAGGTATTCTCTTGACACAGTTCATCATCACAAGTCTTCGTCACTGGATCATCAGCATCACTGCTGCAACTATCTCGAGAAAATGGTGCTATCTCTCAAATATACTCATCATAGGAAGTTCTACAGAGCCAAACCCCTTTTCATGCTGGATGTAGGCCTAGCCTCCATGTAGGTCTTCATCATCTCTACGAGCAAGCCATCAAGTAGGTACATCCCAGGACTTATTATATGCTTCTTGCAAAATATGAAGGAGCATCCCAGGACTGATTACATGCCTTGCAATACCTTTGTACCCTACTATTACCTCATTGTCTTCAGATCATCTCATCGTCACACGGAGCACAACCCGGTTACACATAACACAACACTCACATTCACCGACATGGTAGGACAAACCTACTACCATCCGGGAAAAGGCTTCCATCACTTACATCCACCGACATGGTAGGACACACCTACTACCATCTGGGAAAGGCTCCCAACACTTACATCCACCGTCCTGGTAGGACACACCTGCTACCATCTGGGGAAAGGCTATGCACTTACATCGACTAGCATGGTAGGACACACCTACTACCATCCGAGGAAAGGCTCTGCACTTACATCCACCGGCATGGTAGGACACACCTACTATCATCCTGGGAAAGGCTCTACAGTTAGATCCATCGCCATGGTAGGACACACCTACTAACATTCGGGGAAAGGCTCTACACTTACATCCACTGGCATGGTAGGACACACCTACCACCATTCGGGGAAAGGATTTGCACTTACATCTGACCATGGGAGGCCCAACCTGCCACCATGTCGAAAAGGCTCATGTGTATCTGCGTCTTCCGGACTCATCACTTCCCTTTGGAGGGAACCTCGATCTGAAGAACACCAAGCTTCTCTCTGAAGTACTCGAACTTCACTCTGGCTAACGGCTTGGTCAATACATTGGCTATCTGCTCATCTGTCGCAACATACCAGAGCTTCACTGCTCCTCTCTGCACCATATCCCTAATATAGTGATACTTGATCTCGATATGCTTCAAATTGTCATGGAACATCGGGTTATATGACAACTTCACATAACTCTAGTTATCGCAATATATACAAGTAGCATCCAAATGGAGATCAAACAAATAAGACAGTAGCTTCCTTAGCCACATTGCCTCACAACTAGCCAAACAAGCTGCAACATACTCTGCTTTGGTTGTACTCAGTGCCACACAGGACTGCTTCCTGCTAAACCAAGAGATCACACCTGATCTCGTACTGAAGCAACACCCTGAAGTGCTCTTCCTATCAATGGCACTGTCTGCCCAATCCAAATCCACACATAAACCTCTAGGTTAATCTTTTGATTCACCTCATACTTGAGCCCATAATCAACTGTACCCTTCAGGTACCTCAGAATATGCTTTGCAGCAATTAGGTGAACATGTCTTGGATCCGCCAGGAACTGGCTCAATGTGTTCACATCAAAGCAAATATTTGGTCTCGTATTCGCCAGGTACATCAAGGACCCAATCATTTGACGATACATCATGGCATCAACCGACTCTGATGAAGCATCACTTGATAGCTTCAACTTCGATGCCATAGGTGTGGCCATGGCCTTGCAGTCCATCATCCCGAACCTCTTCAGGATTTCCACTGCATACTTCCCTTGTCCAAGGGATATTCCATCTGCACTCTGCCACACCTCCATGCCTAGAAAGTAGTGCATCATACCCAAGTCCTTCATCTCGAACTCGGTAGCAAACTTCCTCTTTGTGTCAACAATCAACCCATCCTCACCTATCACAAATAGGTCATCTACATACAATAGGAGTATCAATGGGTTACCTTCCTCAACCTTGCAGTAAAGGTTGGAATCCGCTTTACTCTTGGTAAAGCCCAAACTAGTTAAGAAGCTGTCAATCCTACCGTACCATGTCCTGGGTTCCTGTTTCAAACCGTACAGGGCCTTCTTCAATTTTCACACATGAGTCTCCCTATCATGTGTCTCAAATCCGAGTGGCTGCTCCACGCACACTTCCTCTTCCATTACACCATTCAAGAACGCGGTCTTGACATCCATATGGTGTATCTTCCATTTCATCACTGCAGCCAGAGGAAGTATTGATATGATGGAAGTGTATCTGGCTATAGGTGCAAAAGTTTCTTCATAATCTATCCCTTCCTTCTCGGAGAAGCCACGTGCCACAAATATTGCTTTATATTTCTCTATGTTTCCATCTGCAGCATGCTTGATCTTGTAGATCCACTTGGAAGTCACAACAGACTTCCCTTTTGGTCTCGGGACCACATATAAAACATCATTCTTCATGATCGACTGGTACTCCTCGATCATCACATCCTTCCATTCTTTATTTTTTGCCACTTCTTCATAGTTGGAAGGTTCTTTATCAATGATGTCACATAATAAGGATACATAACTGGAGTAGGACCTAGTTCTCTTCCTTTTTCTGTGCATTTCTTCTGGAGCACCATATCTCTCTGCACCTTGGATAGCCTCACGTACCCATGCTGGTTTCCTCTTGTAAGATTTCTTCTCGCGGGGTGGATCTATAGGTTCCCAAGGTTCTTCCATTTCTTGATCTTCTTTTAAAGTTTCTTCTTTCATTGTTGTATCTCGAATCCTGGGTACTTTTGTTTCTTTAAGGTCTTCAGAATGTCTCTTTTTGGATTTTTTGTAAGCCGAGTCTTCGTCAAATGTCACGTACCTGCTGATGTCGATCTTATTGAATCCTGGGAAATATATTCTGTAAGCTTTCGAGCTTTCACTATATCCACAAATATACCCTTCTTTTCTGAAGGTTCTAACTTCGTTCTCTTTTCTTTCAGAATGTATATGTACACCGGGCAGCCAAATATTCAAATATGGATGACTTCTGGTTTCTTGCCAGAGAATAATTCTTCTAGTGTCTTGTTCTCAAGTACTCTATGCGGAGTACGATTTTGCACATACACAACTGTCCTAGCAGCTTCTTCCCATAGATGCATAGGAATATCCTGATCATGAAGCATTGCCTTTGCTTCTTCCGTAATCGTTCTATTCTTCCTTTCTGCAACTCCATTATGTTGTGGATTGTATGGAGGGGTCAACTCCCTCTTAATCGTTGACTTTCTATATAATTCCTTGAATTCATCTGATGTGAATTTTTTGCTATTGTCTGATTGAAAGGTCTTGATTTTGTTCTCTGTATGGTTCTCGATCAAGGCTTTTAATTCCTTGAACTTACTGAATACTTCATCCTTGCTTTTCAAGAAATATATCCATGTATTCCTAGAAAAATCCTCAATGAAAGAAACATAATATACATACCCACTCAATGAATTGGATGACATTGGACCGCATACATCGGAGTGGATGATTTCCAAGATTCCTTTTGCCTTGCTCTCACTACGTGGAAATGTCTTCTTTGTGTTCTTTCCCTTCGCACATCCTTTGCAAACTCCTTCATGTTTTTCCTGTATTTCTGGAATACCTTCAACAACTTTGCTTGCAAGTGGTAGTACCCTATAGTGCACATGTGCAAGCCTTCTATGCCAAAGTTCACTTGGCTCTATCGAGTCATGGACCAAAGCTTGTTCTGGTAGGCCCTTTAATTTGTATAAGCCTCCCTCTTGCTCTCCAATCACTACTGCATCATCTATGGTCTTTCCCTTTGACCATCTACATATGCAACCCTCATACCTTTTGCATCCAATGCAGATATGGAGAGAAGATTCTTCTTTACTCCTGGTATAAACAAGACATCCTTCATCTTCATAGATTTTCCAGAGTCTAGCTTATAAGAAGCTTCACCACTTCCTTTTATGGGATATTCGTAGTCATCCAAAAGTTTCAGTTTTTGGGGTCACTCATGTTCGGATAGATTCAAAGGATTCTTTGAATCTTTTCATATGCTTGGAAGCCCCACTATCTATGAGCCAATCATTGCTTCCATGTGTAACAGTTCTCGTGAGGTAAGAAATCAAAACACACTCTTCATCGCTTGAAGAATATTCACTTTCTTCTTTGACTTTCTTCCTAGGAGGTTCATCATCCTCTGCAGTGTGAGCATGATGTCTTCTTTTGTTGTCCTTCTTCTTGTGAGAGCCACCTTTATTTCTAGGACAATCTCTGGTGAAGTGTCCTTTCTCATCACATGTATAGCATCTTATACTAGATAGATCTCTGCTAGATCTTCTAGGGCTATATTTTTTATTCTGGTGTGGATGCTTACCTTTCTTGAGATGATAGCATTCCTTTCTGATTTTCTTGGTGCGTGCCGTGAGATCTTGGTCTGCATTTTCCATCTTTTCTTCTCGAGCTACTATTCAAGCTTCTTCTTGTGAGAATTCCTCCCACAGCCTATTGAAGGTGATTAACTTTCTTCTAGCACATAACCCTTGAATCAAGGAGTCCCATGACCTAGGGAGGCCATTCAAGGTGGCCATCACAATTTCTCCATTCTCTACTTCTTCTTCCACAGCTTCAAGTTGTTCTTTGATTTGAGAGACCCTTGTAAAGTATGGTTGTATGGTCTCTGCATTCTGGATCTTTAGATTCTTCAATTGATTTCACAAAGTCAACTTCCGATTTATATTCTTCCCTTCAAATAGCTTGGTCAATGGATCTAACATCTCTTTAGGGAATACACATGTGGTATAAGGTGATACTTGATAGAATCAGCAATAATCCTCTTGGCCTTGACCAAGTTCTTCTTGTGTAAGGATTTAGCCTCATCTCCCTCTGGAACTAGAACATCTCCACTTATGTAGGTGTCCAATTCATTTTCTTCAAGAACAAGTGAAATCCTATACTTCGATGCTCGGAAGTTATCAACTCCTTCAAGATTTTCATCAAGCTTAGTGTGATGAGACATATTTAATGAGAACCTCAAAAGGAAATACAAGATATTTAGATCTTACCAATTTGAGATGCCCGAACTAGATATGAAGCTG
This sequence comes from Pseudotsuga menziesii, assembly GCA_001517045.1. NCBI lineage: Eukaryota > Viridiplantae > Streptophyta > Pinopsida > Pinales > Pinaceae > Pseudotsuga > Pseudotsuga menziesii. Next base: position 519,201 of record LPNX010800648.1, on the reverse strand, counting down.
ATCTTTTGCAGTGCTGATTTTTTGGTCCAGGGTCAAATTATGGTTTGACTTTCCCAGAGTTCTACCCAACCAAAAACTTCGATCTTGGTCTCTAAATTTTGATTTTGAGGAGGAGAGCAATCCTATGCTGGGCTCACTCAAAAATTCCACTTTTGTGAAAAGCCCTAATTTCTCGCAGTAGTGACAAGCCAAAAACTGAAAATGCCCGTAATCAGATTCTGCTTCAACAGGAATATGCACCCTTCAATGGAGAGTTATCCTAGCATTCGTTTGCTGATGATATGTGGAGATAAACCCAAAAATTAAGAAGCCCTAGCTTCTGCAGCTGCACAGTGTCTTCTTCTTAGGTTAGCTCTGATACCATGTTAGATTTTTATCGTTTAATCAATATGGTCTAGGATCTTATCTGAGAGAATAGCATGCACAACAATAATCACAAGAGACAAGAGCCACAAATATTTTTTCTTGGGGAAACCATAAAGGAGAAAACCCCACAAATTCCTCAAAGATAGAATGAGCACCAATAGCAAAAGTAAAACCCAAAAGTATAAAGATGATCTCCGACAACTGTTCTGTTCTCTACTTGAGCGAGCTACTCCTCTCTCACTCATGCACTATTGTTGAATGAGTGTGTGTTTCAAATAGATAGTCTCACTCTCTAATAGCTCACATGTGGTAGACTTAGAATTAGACAAAATCCCCCCATATGGGAAGTATCCAACCCAAATCATACAAGATGGTCATGAATTTCCTAATTAGGCCTAGATTTTATATGAGTGTCCATAAAACAAGGATTCGGTGGCATTTAGGAGAAAATGGGGCAGTGGTGTAAGGCACCATCAAGCAAACTTGACAAAAGCATCCCAACACAACTATACTTTCCAATCCAAGGAGAAAGCTAAATAAATCAGCTTTGTCTCATAATAGGCAGGATAAAAGTAGAAAGCAGTTCTCTAGCTCATAAAAGCAGAGAAAAATATGAATGAGGGCACAAAAGAGGATAAGCACATAATGTGGTCAAGTTATGTACTAGGTTTTTCAACTAAAAATATCTAAACACCTAGGAAACTAGTAAAAGTCATAATCTAAGGTATATAAGGTTAAATTATTCCAACAAACCCACTTAATCCTAACTTATGTGAGTGATTAAATCAAAATAGGGCCCAACAACAAAGGCTATGGTTTCCTTTTACAATTTATTTGTCCATAAATTGAGGTAAAAGAGAAAAACCACATGGGAAAAACCTCCCCTCAAAACATGGACATTATGAATCTACCAAAAATTAACGAAAATATCTAGAGCTCAAAGATTATGTGAACTTGGTGAAGATGTCTGGAGGTCTCTTCCTCCTTGGTAGAAGAGGAGTATGCTCAATTGGACCAGGAACATAATCAGTTGCAAGATGGATAGTGTGATCATGTAGAGCAACTGAGTAACTCTGACACTGGAGGGAATTGGAGTGGTGATCATTCAACTTGATCTTCTAACCAAGGAAGGTGAAATAAAGTACAAATTATACTTGAGATGATTCTAGAGAAGCCATTAAATTTGAACCAAAATCAGGTACAAATGAAGTAAGATTAGCTCCAAGTAAAAGATGGTGTCCTCCATCTTCTGTGCAACTCTGAGAACTTGTGCCAATCATGATCATGCAGTGGATAGGAAGCATGACAATGAGGGTGATGGAGAAACTAAAAACACCAAAATGAAATTAAGAATTCATAAATTCCAATGACACACCAAAATGTGAACCAAATATAGGCTCTGACTGTGAACAAGCTACAAAAATTGGTTGATGGTCTTCAAAATTATAAATAGAAGACTGATTGGAGAACAATGAGAGAATTAAGGAGAGTTATTATTCATAAATGAGGCCAAATATATTATCTTGAATCAACTTCAAATGAAGATAAAAAATCATAATTCTCATAAACTTCTAAAGCCACAAGAGAAGGAGTCTCTTCAACGAGACTTGCAACAATTCGAACTGTGTTGAAATTTCTGCAATTTTCTTCATGTACCTACAAAACAAAATCTCTAGAAATATATACTAAAGGAGTATCAGGATATAATATATGATATTTGATTTACTCAATAGGGACATTCGGTATCACAACACACTTGAGATATCCAATGGGCTAAACCCAATGACTTGATGCAAAAACCTTGGGAATTATGTGGTTGCTCCACTGCTTTTGGTGTGCTAATGCAAGCAACTATGCTCAACTAACATCCCTAATATTTGATAGCATGTAAAATTATATAAATGTATTAAACACCATACAATAATTGAAACAATCCAGGATCTAGATACAAGGTAGTCCTCACTAAGAATTTACACAAAGACTGGAAAAATTAAGAAGAAGTATTGAAGCATAAACATAAAGAATAGAACTCAATTAAGGAAACTTCATCTTTTTTATTGATGAATGATATGTGTACATATATAATACATCATCAAGAGATAGATTTGAGTGATTTGGAGGAAACTGAGGTAGATCACATGTGGCAAGTTGATAATTAGACAAAATCCCCCCATATTGCAAGTATCCAACCAAATAATACTAGGTGGTCACAAATTGGCTAGGTAGACCTAGATTCCATATGAGTGACCATAAAAAAAGGATTGGGTGGAATTTAGGAGAAAATCAGGGCAGTGGTGTAAGGAAACATCAAGAAAACGTGACAAAAGCATCCTAGCGCACCTACACTTTCCAATCCAAGGAGAAAAACTTAATAAAGTAGTTTTCTCTCATAAAAGGTAGGATAGAAGAAGAAAACAATGCTATAGCTCATAAAATCATATCAAAATCTCAATGATGGTGCAAAATAGGATAAACACACATAGTGTGGTCAATTTGTGTACTAGGTTTCCAACTAACAACATCTAAACACCTAGGAAACTAGCAAAGGTCATAATCGAAGGTCTAGAAGGTTAAAATATTCCAACACACATACACACACATATAAGAAATATAATACAAGCATTTAAAAGAAAAAGATGTTGTATAAAACCATATGCATGTTACAAAGAATCAAAGAGTTCAAGTGTAAACCTAGTTGCTCCAAACTGAAACCCTCACACATTGTATACATGGTTTTACCTAATTAAAGATCAAAGGAATGACTACATAGAAGTCATATGTTCTATAAGTGAACAAGAAACTATGAGATTAATTCTCTTCTGCACATGAAAGAAGGAGTCAAGATCTATGACTCGCCCAAGGGAGGAGTAGAGCTTCTCCATAAGAAAAACAAAAATACCAAAAGAAAATGATTTGGAAACCTCGTTGACACTCATTTAGTATGCAATTTTGAGACTGCTAGTACGATTGGTTAAATGCTATGTCCTTGTCGACACATGTGGAGTGTTGGAGGCATGCAATCCCCACCTCACTATCTTTGTCATAGTCCTTATTTCACATCTCTATTTACTATAGTAGGTGAGAGCACGATGAGAGGAACACAGAAGGTTGGATGACCCTCTCTCCTAAGTTTAGTTCATCAATAAAACAACTAAAAGAGTTTACCATGGTGGAAAGTAGAACATGTCATGCTAGGGAGATGCTTCATACCCCTTCATGACCTTGGAGACTCACGTGAGACCTATGTAAACATTGTTTGGGTTATCCATGACCTAAGTTAGCCACGACACCAGTCGTAGGCCAATCCCAAATAAACCTAAAGGCCAAACAGTCATAGAAATTAATAACTATATATAAAAAACAATTTAAATATCTTAATCCAGTCATGAATGAGTGAGTCAAGAACTTAGATAAGTCTATTAAAAGAGTCATAAGTAAGCCAACAACCAATTACATGCTTCCAAGGAAATATAAAACTGTGAATATATATCTTGCAAATGGCTAATGAGATATGGTTTACATAATGATTGTATTTTAGAAACCTATAAATGAATAACATAGTCATTCGTGAGATGTAGAACAGTTGGTGGCAAGGTGCGGTTAAGACGCCCCCTCTGCAAAAAGGTTGTTGGTTCAAATCCCACGGATACCAAAAAATCCAACCATGTTAAGGGCTGGTGAGGTCCAGGCCAGGTGCGATCCCCAAGTGATTTTGATGGCTTAGATTCCCTTGGTTCGTGGTAACTTAGTCAATGGAAAACCTGCTAGTCAGGGGGGTTCTTCCACTTTCCAACAAAAAAATAAAAATGAATAACATAGTCTTAAACAAAGAGAAGAATGTTAATAAGGTCTAAGTCCAAAAAAAATAGAGATTATTTTCATTATAAGGAAACAAAAAGTAAATTACACAGGTAACTTAGATGACAAGTTTGTAATAATAGTTCAAAATCATTAACTTATTTATAGATGAGTTGTAATAATAAAACAATTCATTAGTTTGCAAGCATTCTCAAATGTTAAATTGTCGTGAAGCGATATTGTTCATAACTTAAAGAAAAATAATAATGTGTGAGTTTTGGGTGATATTACAATTGGTATTAGAGCAAGGTTACAACACTTTGCATCCTTTGGGATTATCAATGCCCATTGTGAAAGTTAAAACTAATAAGTATTTCTCTTCTACACATCAAATTTGTAGAAACAAAAGATATATAATGAAACCACAACAAACACAACCAGGTGTGACAAACAAATTCAGAAATCAGAATTCAATATCTTCTCAACTAGTAAATTTGACCATAAATGCAACTAGGAACATAAATTAATTGGAAAGGGCCTGGGAGGCCTTAGCTCAACAAGGATAATTAATAGATCAGATCAAAAATTGTTATAGCATGATTTTCCACACCTATGCAACATGCCTTGATGGCCTACCCTATCCCTCTGCAGACTCAGTATATCCCTGGTGCTCAATTGAAACCCTATCAATCACACTTTTGTTGATATATGCAGGTGAACATCTATACAGTCTATGTATACACATCGTGTTGCATTACAACTTGTGTACATTGGGTTTTGGGCTCAAAATTAAAGATATTTTGTGTTTTCCAGCACAAACTATGTTATTATGATCCTTGGCCTTCCATATGCTAGGGAATGCTCAAATTCGACCCTATATATCCCATTTGAGGGCTATGTATTGAGCCATTGTGAAGCATTAAGAGGAGGAGAAACTTTGAGAGCAAGTAAAATATAGCAAAATTTTTCCTCTTTACCATTTCCTTGAGTCTATATCCCTTTATCCTTGTTGTATTGAATCTCTTATGTTCATCTTCCAAAATATCCCTTGTATTTGTGAGATTTCCATTCCATGGAGGATTGAAGTCGTGGAGGCAACTTATCCAAGACTATAAAACTAAATCAATTAGGTATTTGTCCACAGAGTGGAGAAATACTTGGTATACTTCTTGTTCTCAGGAATATCCTTTGAAAAGGGAGTCAAGCATGAGGCAACGTGAACGTCGGTTGCAAAGATATCCCTCCAATACCTTCTACTAATGTCAGAGATATTTCTGGATCCTATTTGTATTTGGGGGTTCTTGAGGTATTCAGTGCTTAATGAGCTTTGGGCTTATTTACCTTGCACATACGGTGGATCCTTCCTACAACTTTATGCATGAAAATTCCGTTATACGAGGTGACCTTAGTGGCTTTTCCTAGGTATCACAGGGGGTTCTTGCAGTGGTTATTATGTGAGTATCCTGGTTAGGTAAGGGTCAGACAACACACTGGCATTGCACTATGAAGCTAAGAATGCTCTTATAATTGGTCTCACACCTATGCTTGTAGTGATGGGAGTCTCAGGCCTCTCCTAGGAGAGACATACCTACTATATATTGGGAGATAATTTATCCATCTTCCTTGTTTGTGTGAATTTGGCTTAGTTTAGTTGGGAGTGTGCTCATTGTTGATTAGTTTCCCATATGGGTTGGTTTTATTTTGCATCTTTTTTCTTTGGATTCATCGTCGATTAAGTTCTAGCTATCTGCCGTTCTCGTTTCTTAGCATATCTACCACCTAGTGATCCTTTGCATCCTCTCCGTAAGAGGCACCAACATGTTGTAGGTGGTCCTCACATAACACAGTTTGAGCTCCAGAGAATACTCACTATGATCTCTATTTATGTAATACACCATGTGTTAAGCCCTTGACACATGTAATTTGTAATTGTTTATTATTGTGGCATAGGGTGTCGGAACAAGGGTCTTTAAGGACCCAGAGTCATTATTTTTTTTGTAAATAATTAATTAATGAAAACATCTGGCACATCGGGGACCACTAAAAGAGTATGAGAGGCATGGATCCACAATGTGAGGGGGGATGACGACATTCCTAGCACTTTCAAACTTGTTTGTTTGACCTTGGTCTATATTTATGGCTTGGTGGCTTTATTAGTTGATGGTCACCTAAACAATGTACAACGAACCCAACTTTTGATTACTTTAGCCTATGTTGGTATTATTGAGCCTAATTCATGATTTAGTGGGCCTCCTTGGTTTTTGGGTGGGTATCGCTTGTTTATTGAGTGCCTTTGTGGAGGTTACACTTGGTTTTGTAACTCCCATTTGCACAAGTGTTGCCTCACTGGCTATTTTTAGCCTTAACACCTCAAAATTTGTGTAAATAATTATGTAACTCCTTGTGTAAATAATTGTGTAAATCCTTGTGTAACTCTTGTGTAAATCCTTGTGTAACCCCCGCTTTTCTATTTTGGGAAGATTCCTTGGCTTGTGTGAAACCTCACCTCACTAATTTTGATTCTTCTTCATGAATGATGTGTCAACACATGAATTTGAGTTGTATGGAGTATCTTGGAGTCACTCTCGAAATTCGAATTGCTTGGGTTGGATTAGAGTTAACCTCTTGTGGTTGAATTACCGCCCTTGGATTGACTCAAGTTGGATTACCTTAGTTTGGTTTGACCCCATTGAGTTATAATTACCCTCTTTGGTCTATAAATCCATGTTTGATCTCCTTGGTATGTGGGTTGTTGATGGAACTTTTGGATGGTTTTTTTGTTATGGTTGTTCATACCTTTGATGGTGAGAGCTTGGTAATCTTGTGAGCTTTGGGAAACCATGAATGCTATGCTATGTGAATGAACTTTGTGCTTGAAGCACTGTGATATTGTATGGTGTTTGCGGTAATCCCATAAAACTCTGGTGTAGTTACTTCATTCCCACAACTTGGCTCCATCCTAGACCTGCACATAAATATTGATGGTGAATGACGAATCCTGATGGCCTAAGGGGTGTGGATTACCATTTCACCTAGTAGTTGGGTGGACGAGGAAGTATGTGGTGAGGAATATAGTTTTTTATTCTCAAACTGATACTTGAGATATTCTTGAGTGCACCTATATTTTGGATCTATGGCCTCTGCTCAGGGGTGGTCTGTCAAAGTGAGATCTGTCTTGGTAGTGCCAAAGGCTGGGTGGAACATGGTCTAGATGATGCCAATTCCAAATTGATAAGATAAGTGATTTATCTCAAGTTTAATTAATTTACTTGGATATGACTTGATTTATTTATGGATGCACATAAAATGTTTGATGAAACGTATGAGTTATTTGTGGAAGAAATTTCTCACAGAATTCAATCTATTTATGCAAGTAAATTTTATGAAGGAATTGGAAACTAGATTTTGGAATTTTCTGCACAAATTGTTTGAGGAAATAATTCTATGGTACCTCTTCTACATAACTGATATTTCTGCCCCTTTTCATTATATAATGTGTATTTTTATGGTACAGTAACATCAGAATGGTTTATGACACTTCTCTTTGATGCTTCTACCTTTTATTCAAAAATTAGTTTTTTGTTAGGATTGTTTGGCATAGTTTGGAGACTTGGCACATGAAGTCTTTATAAAAATGTCTGAGTGTTCCTTTTATACTTATGTATGATAAATAATATTTATATGTGTGTGTGAATGTGAGGATAAATATTATTGGTAGTGTTGGGGAAATGCACAGGAAATGTCTACCAAAATTCTAGATGAATTTCCAATTTGTAGCTCCTTCAATGGAATTGTTTTGAGTAGATTTGTGACTTTGATTATAAAGTGTTTGAAAAAATGTTAGAATTAGATATACCTATGTTATGACTTATAAAACATTTTATTTAGAGTTGTATTTTCATTTGAATGATTCTATGAACTGTGGAGTTAATTCTTCTAACGATTCCTAGAATTACTAGTCAATTCAGACAAGTAGAGTTAACTAGTTTTGTGAGTGGTTTAATGTATATGAGTAGAACGATACAAACACATAATTGTAAGTGACCCCTGATATGCTTTCCATGATGTACAATAGTCATATATTTCTGTATATTTGGCATTTGGAAAGTTAAATTAGGAACTAGGTACATTACTGTGAAATTGGTAAATACTTTTTGGATTAGAATCTCTGTTTTTGGTAAAAGATGAATGTACGAACATATGATATGTTCTTGGTACTTTAATTGTGCTATAGAATGCTATTTACCATATCTATATCTTCACCTATGTGTGACTCGGAACTCGGTATCATTGGTTTGATTGAATTCCTAGTAGTGTTTATTAACTAGTTGTACTGATTGAACTTGAAACATTCTTTGTTTATGTACTCAGATCATATATGAAAAAGTACTTTATTTTTAGTTACGTGCATGCTTAAATATGTGTTTAATTTTTGTAGGTTCATTGGCATGGTTGCATGTCGAATTTGTGCAAGACTACTAGTTAGTATTGAACAACTAGTTAACTAGTTCTTGTGGAATCATTTTCATAATTATTGTTTAATTGATTGGAAAATGGTAATTAGACCTTATTTACATGTTATTAGGTGTTGATTAGTAATTGAACTTGATCAACAATGTTTAAGTGACAAACAAATGAAATTATAGTAAGTACCGTCAATTGTGTGCTAAGTGTTGTTAATTATTGTAATCAGAACAAGAATTACTAGTTAATCATGATTAAGAGTAAATGGCCTTTAGAGGTGGAATTTATTTCTGAATTAGATTGGAATGGATATGTGATGTTGCTAGAAGGTGTTAGAAATCCTTCCCAGTGCTTGGATCAAATGTTGGAATAGTTATTGAATTTATTTTAATTTATTGGTAATTAAATAGACTTTGTTGTGATTAAATCTTGAAAAATGAAATTTAATTTTTGTTTAACTAATCCGCTGTGCCAAAATTATCTAATTATTCTTAGAGAGATAATGATATGTCCCTCTGACCCTTTGATATTCCCAAGAGACATTACAGGTGGTATCATAGCTTAGGTTCCAACACTTCGGTTGTTGGGCCTTCTACAGAGTTATTATCTTTTGTATATGTGCATTTGGAGTTTACAAATGTGTCCTATAAGATGAATTTAATGTCCCTTATGTTAATAGAAGAACAAAAAGCCTTACGTTAGATATTAGTTCGATGTATGCCTTATAATTAATTAATATTGCACATTTGTTGTTCAATAGATTGATTGGTAAGTACTATGTGGTGCATATCTAATAAATGAGTGACTTGATTGATTGATGCTTGTGCATTGCCTCTTTTACTGCTCATTTAATTGTTAATATTGAAATGCTTCTTGTACTATGACTTATTTACTGATACATTATGGTTATTAATTTATAAGTAAATAATTGTCATTATAATAGTATGTTTTTTTTTTCCTCGGAAAAAATTCATAATTTTATTTCAAAGTAGAACAAAATTACATCTGCACATGTAAGAGGATCACTAGGATCCCTACATTGTCACATATTTGCTGTCACATATTGTCATAACCCAAAATTACAAAACTGTAACTGTAAAAGCATATCAGCTAGATACATCACAGAAAATATGGGTATCACAACCCAAATCATAAGAACACAAAAACAAACGATATACTGCCGATATCAAAGGCCACCACCTCTGAAAAAACGCCGTCGCCGCCGCAAAGATCCCTAAGAACACAATACGGGTCGCCACGCAAGAGTATATCCACAGTCACCGCCTCCGCCATAAGGCTGGCGATCTTTCTCAGCAATAGACAGTAATAGGCAGCCCCGAAAGATAGCCAAAACCCTCGACCCCAATTCTTGAATCCGAAGCCCACCAATGACCTCGATCTCGATTCTTGGAGCCAAAGCCCATGAACATGGATCTTGGAAGAAGCCCACCGATCTTGAAAACCCACGGAAAAATCTCTGATGAAGCCTGGACGCATTCATGGATAAGCCCACCAATCAAATGGAACCGAAGCCCTCGTCCCTGGATTGCAGAGCCCACCGAACTAGAAGCAGAAACCCCATCAAAGAATGAAGCCTGGACGCATTCATCACGTCATTCTTGCCGACGGGGACGAAACCCCATCAAAAGAAACCTCGGCAAAAAAAACAGTAGCCAGGATGCATACAAGAAGAACCCTCGACAGGCGTCCCTTGTGAGCACGGAACCCTGCATTTGACGCTGATTGACATCCACCTCTAGCTTCAACTCGACGACTCGACTCCTGCTTCACGACCATGTCCAAGAAAAGCCCGGAAAGTTAAATCTCGGCGAGAAAGAAATGTTATCAAAGGAATGCGGGCTAGGATTGATTCTTTCACGGCCTCTATAAATGTCACGGACATTTGAGCTCTGCAGGTTCGTACCCATCCTCGTATAGAGAAGCTCTGGCTAATGCAGTCCAGCCCTTGGTCCGGTCCGCCCTAAATATCAGCAATACGAAGCCTCTTCTTGAATCCCGACGACGCCGGTGAAGACCCGCATTGCTGCTTTTCTAAAACCTGGACACTGCTATCAGCTCGAGCACAGGCTCTTCTCCTACAAAGATGTGGGATTCAATCCCTGTGGCTGGATGCCAGGAGCACCACGCAGGGAGCGAGCGCTCCCAGCCCTTTCAAGATACCTTCATTATTATAGTATGTACTATGTACCATTATCGCTATTAATTTAATGCTAAGTTATTAATGTGATATAGTTCTATTATTATTAAATATTAAGATGATTTATTAAGTGACATTATAACATATATGGATTTTGTATTTTCTATGGATGGTATGCTTTTATAGTCGTATTTTTGCGACTTGGATGGTGGTGTTTACATGGATGAGCAACTCCTTGGCTATTTTAGGAATGAGACGCTTGTCTAAATGGTGTTTCTCATTCTCTTTTTTATTTTATGCATGTAGTATGTTTTTATACTATTTATTAGTTATTACTATCCTAACTTATTTAATTAATTAGTGGCGGAATTGTCACTTGAAGGTAAGCATAGCTGTAGGCTATTTTTGTATTCTATTATTCAATTTATTTATTTTGGGTTTAGCGCTGGCATTATTATTATCTTAGCTATCTTACTAATCTATTTATTGAGTGGAGAAAATGAGCCACTTGTCCCCAATGGTTAATATTCTCTTTTATTTTATTTGTTTTGCTTATGGAGATGTAACTCCTTACCTATTTTTGGAGGAGAATGAGCCACGTGTCTCTAATGGTTCATATGCTCTTTTATTTTATTTATTTTACTTATGGAGATGTAACTCCTAGTCTATTTTTGGAGGAAATGATCCACTTGTCTTTCGTGACTCATATTCTCTTAATTTTATTTATTTTATTTTGGGTGTGTAAGTAGGTAGTATAGTAGTGCAAGATAATATATATATGACATTGACATAAATATCATAAATATGTATAATATGATATGCATGATATGTATAGTTGTTAAAAGTATATATAATAATAAATGCATTATTATATATATGAATGCTTGTATGTTTGTATATACTATATGAATAGAAGTGAACGTATGCAATAATGTAAGTGTAAAATTTGGAAGTGTTTGAGTGTTTGGAGGTGTTTGGAGGTATTTGAAAGTGTTTGGAGTTGGAAGTATTTGGGAATATTTGAAAGTGCTTGGAAGTATTTGGGAGTTTGGAATTATTATGAAGTATAGTGTGATCAAGAGTGTTATGTTAGTATATATGTTATAATATGTATCTAATATGATAGTATTGGGTTATGCAATTATGCTACAATTGTATTGATATTATGATATAACATAATAATTATATGAGTATATTAAATATGGAATATATAGGTTATATTACTAATATGTTGTGTATATGATTAATAATAATATTATATACGATTGAAGAATTATAATACATATGTAAAAAAAATGGGCGTATATATAATACATAGTAATAGTAACTATGGTATATGGTATGCGTGTATTATAGTGTGTTGTATAGCTAGTAATTGTTTTATTGTAGAATATTAGAAGATTTTGGTGGTAGGATGTTTGGTTGTTTGAGGTGACTATGTATTTACTTTGATTGGTAAGTAGTACGCTACGTGTAAATAATTTGTAATGTAATGTATTATTATAAATATCCTCACGTGCTAATAATTCTATGTAATGTTTACGATAAATAGTAACTATTTGATATGATTTCTATAGTTGATGTATGTTGTTTTGATATTATTTGGTTTCTATTGGATGTTATTGATTGGCATTGGTTGATACCTATATGACATTGTCATCACTGTATGTATGACTATTATTGGTTGTTATAGTTGTCGTGTGTATGATTGATGCATTCTGGTTGATCTATTCTGGATGATGTATTCTGATTGATGTATTCCAATTGATATATGTTGGTTAATGTATTCTGGTTGATGTATTTTGATTGATGTACTATGATTGATGCTTGTATGGTTAGTTGATTCATGTATGGTTGTCCTTGGTTGATATTACATGTTTGATATATGATCGATACATGTTTGAGATATTATGAATGGATGATCGATGTTTGTATGGATGATGTATGTATAAGGTTTGTTGTATGATTGATATTAGTTGATGTATAATGGTTTTTTGAATGATATCTAAAGAATACTTATGCTTTGTGTTGAGATGAAAATTACTATGTTGTTATGGCCCTTTATGGTTCTTAGTTAGATTAAAATTGTTGCATATAAGTTCACTTTGCATGTTACATTTAAATGAAAAAGTATTTAGGTTATCTTTGAAAATGTTCATCCTTGTGATCTTCATTAGAAAAGTATCTTGTGTCATTATTGAAAGGTATCACGGTAATAACTTGGTGGTATTTCATATATCTATGTTGAAAAGTAGGTACTAATCGTGTAACTGATTAAGTGTGATACATGTACCTTTATTGAAGATGAACTTCATGTATCCTTATATATTGAATACTAATTGTGTAGAATGTGGTACTAATATCTTTGTTAGGAAACTATCCAGGGATCTTGTTGAAAGAAAATATATCCTTGTGATATTTGATGAAAGTATCTTGCTAGGGTATCCTTGTAGTATATCAAATACCTTTGTTAAAATGCATCTTTGTAAAATATCATAGTTGGTGTCACTTCATGCATCCTTGTAGGAAAAGTATTTGAGTGATAAATAATTCCAAATCATTTGGGTAATGCATCTCATGTGATTGAATGATATGAACACATTTCATGTATCTTAGATGCATTTCATATGATTGAAATTGATTAGAATACGATTCAGGTAGATGAATTTCAAGTATTTTGTTGAAGAATAATCTATATCTCAAGTACCTTGCATATACTGAAGTATTTCATGTAATTAAATCAAAATTTATTTTCTTGAAAGATGTTATTTTATAAATATTGTTGAATGGAATATCTGTGTAATGCTAACCATGTGTCTATTGGGAATGTGAAAAAGCATCTTTATTTCAAGTATCTTTTTTGAAGAATATGGTTTATCGACTAAGTTCTTGGATTCCCTCAATGAGCAGTCTAGTATCTATTTCTAGAGAGGTAGTCTGGTGGATTATCACACCTTTGCTTCTATCATATCACTCTATTAGTCCAGGTTCTTACACAGGAAGCTAGGAAATGGGATGGCGACCCCATATGTAGTGGAGATGGACAATAAAGTAGTAGTGGGAAGCATTAAGGTTCTCAAAAGAGGTAGTTCATAGAGTTGCTAAACTGATTGTGCTCTTCTTGTGGGAGGAACATTATCACGTTAAAGCTAGTTGCCCAAATTTGAGTTAAGTATTCTCTCATGTGTTATTCATGTTGTTGTATTCTATATATGTGCCATGGTGACTAATTTATGCTACCTTTATGTTCATGTTTTATTTGTTAAAGGATACTCTTATATCATGTATAATATTTTTTTATACTTGATGTTAATCATATGGTTGATTGAAATATGATTTTCAGGTGAATGTATATTTGTTGAGATTTGAAGACCCTATAATGGGGATTGAAGATTTACCCTTGCTCTAGTCTTGGTTCTCGCACAGGGAGCCAGGAAATGGGAAGGTGATATCCCGAGGAATGAGTTAATTGAAGGGAGTCACATCCCATAGTAAGTGGAGATAGAGTCGAAAGTAGTAATGGGGAGTATTGTGGTTTCTTGGGAAAGGATTTATGAGAAGGACTGCTTGAATACTGAAGGTAGTAATCCTTTTGAAAGTTGTAAAATCATGTATGTATTATGCATCAAGGATGATGCATGGTTTAAGGGGGAGGGGATGCAATACCTTGTTTGTTAAGCCTCAGACATATGTAATTTGTAATTGTTTATTATTGTGGCATAGGGTTTCGGAACAAGGGTCTTTAAGGATCTAGATACATTATTATTATTTTCCAAGTAATTAATTAATGAAAAAAATTGGCACATCGAGGGCCACTAAATGAGTATGGGAGGCCTAAATCCACAATGTGAGGAAGGGGAATGGGGAAATTCCTAGCTTGTGAAAACATGAATACTATGTTATGTGAATGAACTTTGTACTTGAAGCACTATGATATTGTATGGTGTTTGTGGTAATGCCATAAAACTCTGGTGTAGTTCCTTCGTGTCCATGACTTGGCTCTGTCTTATCCCTGCACATAAATCTTGATGGTGAATGACGATATCTCGATGGACTAGGGGGTCTCGATTACCATTGCACCTAGTAGTGGGGTGGAAGAGTAAGTACGTGGTGAGGAATAGAGTCTTTGCTTCTCAAAATGATACTTGAGATATTCGTTAATGCACCTCTATTGTAGATATGTGGCGTCTTCTCAAGGGTTCCCTATCAAAGTGAGATCTAACTTGGGAGTGCCAAAGGCTGGGTGGAACGTGGTCTAGATGATGCCAATTCCGCATTGATAAGATAAGTGATTTATCTCATGTTTTTAAATCATTTGGATCTGATTTGATTTATTTATGGATGCACATGAAAATTTTGACGAAATGTATGAGTTATTTGTGGAAGAAATTTCTCACAGAATTTAATCTATTAATGCAAGTAAATTTTATGAAGGAATTGGAAACAAGTTTTTAGGATTTTCTGCACAAATTGTTTGAGGAAATAATTCTTTGGTATCTCTGCTAAAAAAACAATATTTATGCCCATATTCATTATATAATGTGTATTTTTATGTTGCAGTAACCTTGGAATTGTTTAAAACACTCCTCTTTGATGCTTCTATCTTTTATCTGAAAACTAGTTTTTCGATCAGACTGTTTGGCATAGTTTGGAGACTTGGCACATGAAGTGTTTGTAAAAATTCTTGATAGTTCCTTTTATACTTATGTATGATAAAATAATCTTTAAATATATGTGTGAATGTGAGCATAAATATTCTTGGTAGTGTTGGGTAAATGTCTACCGAAATTCTACATCAATTTCCAATTTGTAGCTCCTTCAATGGAATTATTTTGAGTAGATTTGTGACTTTGCATATGAATGTTTGAATTTTTTTAGAATGATATATCCCTATGTTATTACTGATAAAAATTTTTATTTATATTTGGAGTTTCG
Source organism: Pseudotsuga menziesii (assembly GCA_001517045.1). Lineage (NCBI taxonomy): Eukaryota > Viridiplantae > Streptophyta > Pinopsida > Pinales > Pinaceae > Pseudotsuga > Pseudotsuga menziesii. Next base: position 503,480 of record LPNX010800648.1, on the reverse strand, counting down.
TTTGAATGATTCTATGAGCCGTGGATTTAATTATTCTAACGATTCCTAGAATTACAAGTCAATTCAGATGAGTAGAATTAACTTGTTTTGGGAGTGGTTAATGGAATGTATATGGGAGGAAATATAAATCAATATGACTATAAGTGACCCCTTATACGCTTCTCATGTAATAAAATAGTCATATATTTCTCTTTATTTGGCATTTGGAAAGTTAAATTGGAAACGAGGTACATTGTGGTGAGATTGGTAAGTACTTTTTCGATTCAAATCTCCGTTTTTGGTAAAAGATGAATGTATGACCATATGATATGTTATAGGTACTTTAATTGTGTTGTATAATTATATTTACAGATCTATATCTTCACCTTTGTGTGCCTTGAAACTCGGTATGATTGGTTTGATTGAATTCCTAGTAGTGTTTATTAACTAGTTGTACTGATTGAACTTGAAACATTCTTTGTTTATGTACTCAAATCAGATATGAAAAAGTACTTTATTTTGATGTAAGTGAATGATTAAATATGTGTATAATGGATGTATGGTCACTTTTTGGTTCATTGGTATGGTTGCGTTTCGGATTTGTGCAAGACGAGTTGTTAGTATTGAATAACTAGTTAACTAGTTATTGTGGAATCATTTTCATAATTAATATGCTTAATTAATTGGAAAATGATAATTATGCATGATTTACATGTTATTAGGTGTTTATTAGCCATTAGAATTGACAAACAAATGTTAAGTGGTAAACAAATGAAATTATATTAAGTACTGCCAATTGTGCGCTAAGTGTCATTACGTATCGTAATCATAACACTAATTACTAGTTAATCATGATTAAAAGTAAATGGCCTTTAGAGGTGGAATTGATGTCTAAATTAGATTGGAATTGATATGTGATGTTGCTATAAGGTGTTAGTAATCCTTCCTAGCCCTTGGATCAGACATTGGAATAGTTATTGAATTTATTCTAATTTATTCGTAATTAAAGGCACTTTGTCATGATTAAATCTTGAAAAATGAAATTTAATATTTGTTTAACTAATCTGTCATGCTAAAATTTTTTAATTAGCCTTAGAGAGATAATGATATTTCCCTTAGACCCTTTGATATCCCCCAGGGACATTACAATTTATGATATACCTGTAGTGCTCTGCTTTCTTGAAGGGCACTAAATCACTATTTTCTGTTGTTTTCTCACTAAGATATAATATGGGTCATTTGGAGCTTAGTTAAAAATAAAAAGAAACAATTTAGTTTATTTGCATACAATTAGTTTCTATCCCTGTTTTTATTCATATAAATTCCATCATAATACTCTTGGGATTTCAATAAGTAAATATTTTAAATAGAGATAGGAATTTTAGCATATACATTTACATACAATTTACATTCTTTTATGCCATAATTTATATTAAAATAAATAACTATCAAACTTATGAAAGTAGAATACCTATTTCATGTAGGGCATAGGACTCATAGATAGTTCCCGTAGCTCCGGTGTCCTTCTGCAGCTCCGTAGTTCCTTTTGATGAAGCCATATTAACCAAACCAATAAGCCAGCCTTCCAATGAGCTTATTGAGCTATCCCTAGGAAACCAACAAGTTTCCTAGCTCCGGAGCCCATAATCTGATAATATCGATAACATATTTTCTTAGTTCCAAAATGCTTCGATCAATAGTGTAGTTCCCCACTTTCCTTTGAGTTCCCAACCTCCTCAAGTCATTGAGTTAACCCCCTCCTCGGTATTCCTCCTTTTAAAAATTTGTCCTATTCTCTCCAAAAGAAAACAACCCCCCCCCACTCTTCTCTGTGAGACCTCTTTTAAATCCTTTTTCCTCCTCCAACCTTCATACTCACTCCACTGCCTTCACCCTCCAGGTTTGTTTGGGAAATATAAATCATAAATACAACACACGAATCGAATATAAAATAATGTTTAAGTATTTTTGTTAGATTCCCTATTTCTTTCAAGCAGTAAAATAATTAAATGCTAATTAAGTTTCTCCCATTGGAATTTATTTCCTATCATCTACTTCATCCAAGAATACACATGCCTTGTCTCATCATACTGAGTTATATAATATATAACTTATTCCACCGCTTGATCCTTAAATGTGCTGAGGATAATACAATAAATACAAGTTTGACTTTTGATATGGAGGTTTCTCATGTCTTAATTATTCAATCCAAATCCAGCTTCGAGAATGATGTTTGCTTTACAAATAAAGTTTAAACACTCATATTATATGAATATAATAATATAAAATCTACAATCACTTTAAATTCTTTTAAAAGAGTAATAATATTCCTTTTTACTATTAGCATAAAACAATCAAAATACATTTATTTATTTAAAGAACACCATGAAGCTAAAATCATGAAGTTATGTTTATTCGATAAGTGTTATAATAACAATAGGAATATCCATGTTTATAACAATAACAATAACAATAACAATAACAATAATAATAATAATTATTATTATTGGTTTGAAGGAACAAAAAACATAATGCTAATGTAACGTTAATTAATTTAAACAAAACACCTTCAATGGTTGAAACAATATGTTGGGGTACACTGAACAATAACTATGTTATTTACAATTCCTTCTTGACAACAATGATTAATTACGAATGCACCACTTAAGTGTAACTAATAACTAACCTAATTTACATGTTTGTGCTTATAAACATGATTAAATAATCATCATTCAAACTTGATTAGCGCACAACGAACTCTTATCCCGAATAATCATCACAATCATTTAGCATGTTAATTATTTATCACATCAATACTAGTGTACATGTACAAGGTATGTGTGTGTGGCCAACACACACACATATCATATACATACTATAAGAAAACACCATTTCCCCTATGCATATATACTAACTGAAAAAATGATAATCCTTTTTTCAGAAAGAAAAATCATACATACAAGACATGACAATCAAATATATATATACAATGTACTTCCAACATAATCACTTAGCATCATCAATTGTTAATAATTAACCAATCAAGTTATAACATCATTATACTTTAGATTCACAATAGATAATAAATCAATTATTCTCAAGGGAAATATACTCACTACTATTAGGTTGGTGTCATAAACCCTCACCCCTAAACAATACTAGATAACATATCCTCCCATCCTAACCTACTTCTGCATCCTCCCTATCCTTCCTCTGCTAATAAAGATGTGGTGTCGGCTTCATCGACTTGGCCACATATAGAAATTGAGAGCGGTAGCGTTGGCTAAATAGCAGACCTAGCCTCCCCTGCTAGGCATCCGACCATCATCATCACATGTCTAGGGAAGCGTGACTCAGTAGATCCCTTCCATGACCTCGGGTATCATAAAACATAGGGTGGGAAACACCTCCATCCCTCTCAGTATACTGGGTCTATACCCTGTCAAAATTATATCATGTTGCTATCAAGATTATCAGAATGTGTCATCGTATCATCAATTTGGTTATAAGGTTTTTGCATAGGTAAGTACAAATCCACACATCATATTCAATACTTGACTATCACTTATCCCTTGTGTCATGTGGGTTAGTATTTCCAAAAACATACATGTACAACAAATATTTCCATTTGATCATCATCATCCGTATACAATATAATCCATCACATGTGTGCAGGACATTTAATATTTCAGTTGACCATATCATAAAGAAAATGGTATCCACATACAACATTATATCTTTTACATCTTATATATGCAAAGAAAATCAAACATATATTGCCATCTTTAAACAAGAGAAAAGATCATAAAAGAGTATAGTAATAACATATAATCAGGTCCATCGTGTCACAAAATATAGTTTCCTCAGTCGAGTTGAGTCCAACAGATAATAAGCAAATAAAATACGGTATGTCCAAATGTCATGCCGTTGTCTAATCAAAATATGGGGTATTACATATTATGTAGTGCTATGCTTTCTTGAATGGCACTAAATCACTATTTTATGTTGTTTTCTTAGTAAGATGTAATATGGGTCATTTGGAGCTTAGGTAAATATAAAAATAAACAATTTAGTTTATTTGCATGCAATTAGCTTCTATCCCTGTTTTTATTCATATTTCCATCATAGTACCCTTGGGATTTCAATAAGTAAATATTTTAAATAGAGATAGGAATTTTAGCATATGCATTTACATATAGTTTACACTCTTTTATGCCATAACTTATATTAAAATAAATAACTATCAAATTTATGCAAGTATAATACCTAGTTTATGTAGGGCATATGACTCATAGATAGTTCTCGTAGCTCCGGTGTCCTTCTTCTGCAGCTCCGTAGCTCCTTTTGATGAAGCCATGTTAACTAAACCAATAAAACACCCTTCCGACGAGCTTATCGTGCTAGCCCTAGGAAACCAACGGGTTTCCTAGCCCATGAGCCCACAATCTGATAATCCCAATAATATATTTTCTTAGTTCCAAAATCCTTCGATCAATAGTGTAGTTCCGCACTTTCCTTTGATTTCCCAACCTCCTCAAGTCGTCGAGTTAACCCCCTCCTCAATATTCCTCCTTTTAAAAATATGTCCTATTCTCTCCAAAAGAAAACAACCCCCCCACTCTTCTCTGTGAGAACTCTTTTAAATCTTTTTTCCTCCTCCAAACTTCATACTCACTCCACCTCCTTCACCCTCCACGTTTTTTTTTGGAAATATAAATCATAAATACAACACACTAATCAAAGATAAAATAATGTTCAAATATTTTTGTTAGATTCCCTATTTCTCTCGAGCAGTAAAATAATTAAATTCTAATTAAGTTTGTCCCATTGGAATTTATTTCTTATTGTCTACTTCATCCAAGAATAAGCATGCCTTGTCTTATCATAGTGAGTTATATAATATGCAATTTATTCCACCTCTTGAGTCTTAAATGCGGTGAGGATAATACAACAAATACAAGTTTGACTTTTGATATGGAGGTTTCTCATGTGTTAATTATTCAATCCAAATCTAGATTCGAGAATGATGTTTGATTTACAAATAAAGTTTGAACACTCATATTATATGAATATAATAATATAAAGTCTACAATCACTTTGAATTCTTTTAAAACAATAATAATATTCCTTTTTACTATTTATTTATTTAAAGAACAACATGAAGATAAAATCATGGAGTTATGTTTATTCGACAACAATTATAATAGCAATAGGAATATCCATGTTAATAGCAATAACAATAATAACAATAATAATAATAATTATAATTATAACAACAACAACAACAAACAATAATAACAATTATTATAATATGATAACAACAACAACAAAAACAATAATAACAATTATTATTATTGGTTTGAAAGAATGAAAAACAATATGCAAACATAACATTAATTAATTTAAACAAAACACCTTCAATGGTTCAGACAATATGATAAACACGTTTAAACATAACAATATTGTTGGGGTACACTGAACAATAACTATGCTATTTACAATTCCTTCTTGACAACAACGATTAATTACGAATGCATCACTTAAGTGTAAGTAATAACTAACCTAATTTACATGTTTGTGCTATAAACATGATTAAATAATAATCATTCAAACTTGATTAGTGCACAACAAAGTCTTATTCCGAATAATCATCACAATCATTTAGCATGTTAGTTATTTATCACATCAATACTAGTGTACATGTGCGAGGTATGCGTGTGTGGCCAGCATATGCATAGATCATATACATACTATAAGAAAACACCATTTCCCCTATGCATATATACTAACTGACAAAATAATAATATTTTTTTTCAGAAAGAGAAATCATACATACATACACCATTTCCCGTATATATATAACCAAATCAATGTACTTCCAACATAATAATTTAGCATCATCAATCGTTAATAACTAACTGATCAAGTTATAACATCATTATACTTTAGAGTCACAATAGATAATAAATCAATTATTCTCGAGGGAAATATACTCACTACTATTAGCTTGGTTTCATAAACCCTCACACCTAAACAATACTAGATAACATATCCTCCCATCCTAACCTACTTCCGCATCCTCCCTATCCTTCCTCTGCTACTAAAGATGTGGTGTCGACTTCAACGACTTGGACACATACAGAAGTTGCGAGCGGTAGTGTTGGCTAAATAGCAGACCTAGCCTCCCTTAGCAAGCTTACGACCATCGTCATCACACGTCTATGGAAGCGTGACTCAACACAACCCTTCCAAGATCTCGGGTATCATAAAACATAGGTTGGGAAACACCTCCATCCCTCTCAGCATACTGGGTCTAGACATTGTCAAAATGATATCGTGCTGCTATCAAGATTATCAGAATGTGTCATCGTATCATTAGTTTGGTTAATAAGGTTTTTGCATAGGTAAGTACAAATCCACACATCATATTCAATACCCGACTACCACTTAGCCCTTGTGTCCCGCGGGTTAGTATTTCTAAAAACATACATGTACAACAAATATTTCCATTTGATCATCATCATTCATATACAATATAATCCATCACATGTGTGCATGACATTTAATATTTTAGTCGACCATATCATATAGAAAATGGCATCCACATACAACATTATATCTTTTACTTTTTATCTACGCAAAGAAAATCAAACATATATTGTCGTCTTTGAACAAGAGAAAAGATCATCATAAAGTATAGTAATAACATATAATTAGTTCCATCATGTCACAAAATATAGTTTCCTCAGTCGAGCTGAGTCCAACAGACAATAAGTAAATAAAATATTGTATGTCGAAATGTCATATAGTTATCTAATCAAAATATGGGGCATTGCAATACAAGAGGCCCCTTTGACACCTTCATTAGTCGAAGGTGCAGGAGTCCACGTGACTCCCTCTTTCACTACCTCATGGGTCCTTGGGACCCCTTTCTTCATGAGCTCTCCATCCCTTGGTTCTTCTAGGCCTACCAAAACAAATCCTTTCAATTTTCCTTGGTTGTCTAAGCATATGTTTAGTTCTTCCATAAAACCATCGGGAAATGAAACTCGGTTAATTCCATTGAACTCTAATCCTTTTACCTTTGGCATGCCAAATATTTCAACAAGTATTCCATCCTCCATACTCGTTAGTCATAGTCACTCTGGTGTTGGGTTTGGGGGCACTTCATCGCCCTTCACTATATATCAATTTGAATGTGGCGAGTCATATTCCTCCCTCTTCTCCTTATGTTAGGGGATGTAATCTCCCTTCATCAACTCCCAATACTAGTATGAACCCTTTCATGGGTGGGGGTGGACACATAGGAAATGGTTCCACTTCACATATCCCATCCTTCTTTCCATCATCTACTGCACTAGTTCTTATAAGTGCAATTTTCATGGCTAACCTTCATTCGAGTTTAAGTCTTTCCTTGGGAGGGAATGTTTCACTTTGTATGGTCCTCCCTCTTTTGGAATTCCTTTATCGGGGGGGGGGTTGTGGGGCTACATGCATCCTCATGTGTCTAGGGCCAATGTTTCCCATCAGATGGGAAATCCTAGTAATATCGCTTTCCATTCTCAAGGGATTCCCACCATGCCTACACATACTTTCATGAATGAATTGGGAGGGGGTTACTATCCTACAAGTCAAGGTAACAATATTTAATAGAATCTACCATGGCCTATGGTCTCAAATCATATTCCTGCAGGGAGTGGCCCACTAAATCAGTCATTGGATGGATCTTGGCCTCAACCTAGGCTCTTGTTTCTTGCTACATTGAACCTGCCATACTTATCGAGGCTAACGAATGATCCAATGTGTCACAATACAACTTCTCCCCTGGTCCCCACAAAGCTTCCTTTAGACATTCTAAAGTTTAAAGGAAAGAAGGGCGGGGATCTAGTTGATCATGTCATTACCTTTCACCTTTGGTGCTTGTCAAATTCATTGAATTATGATTCCATTCGCTCGGTACTATTTCAATGCACCCTTACAATTCCTGTGTTGGGAAATGGTATATCGAGCTACTCGAGGGCACATACTGAATGTTGAATGACTTGGGCTTAGTCTTTCTCAACCACTTTCAGTTTTTGGTCCATTATGACACCGGTATAGATATTTTGTCGACATTTTGTCAAGATAGAGCTACTCATATCTCCGATCATATTCAGGAGTGGCATAGGAGAAGGAGGTTGATTAAGGCCAACATTCCGCTAGATTTTTATTGGAATGATTCCTTAAGTATTTGTTGCCATATATTGCGAAGGTTGTTTCAGCATCTAGAGTATCCACTGAGGAACATGCCATCTTTAGATCCCAATAATTGGATTTGATTTACGCACAATTAGGGCTTCTTTACAAGATTATACTAAATGCACCGCGATCTAATAATGATCCCAAGCAAAATCCTAGGCCTCATGCCGATGGTATTGTAGGACATTCAAGTGCTAATTCTATAGGGAAAGTGAGAAGCCATATGCATAATTTGTCTATTAACTAGTTTGCAACAAGACAAGATTCGACTTCATCCTCTTCCACCCATTCGACGAACGTGCATTACATGCAATCATCAAATACGAAAGGTAACCAACAACCCAGAAGGAACAAGAAAAATGGGAAGACTAATTGAAAGGGTGGGAATAATAACAATAAGAAAGAAAATTCAAATAATGACAAGAAACACAATAATGTCGATGAGGACAATAAACCTAAACAGAAGGGGAAATTTCCTTGCAATCTTTGTGGACAAGATCACCTTACCCATCTATGTCCTTGAATTGAAGAAGGCTTGAAGTTCATAGCATGGAGCCCAGTTGTGCTAATCAATCCACTTCCTCATAATCAAAATATGACTTTGGGTGCTTCCACCGCCATAAATGGATTTAGTGGGAATCAAAACCCTCTTGTCCATGACGGTGGTCACGCATACATCAATATTCTCCAGTCAACTATTAATGTTGCTACCAGCTACAGTGTAATTATGGTCCATCACAACTTACTATGGGGAAAGAGCCTCCACATATGGATATCTCTTTGCAAATTGATGAGCTTGAGTATATACCACATGTTTTGAAAGGATTCCTTAAGCGCTCATATCACAATCCTAATTCCTAATCCACCCCTAGCTAGTATATAGTCAAGAATTCAGGCCAAACAATATGTTTTATTTCAACTATATAGGTGCTCCAAACATGTCCTTCACAAAGGAATGACTTGTTATATTCCTTGGGAGCTCTCGATTCAAGCGTCCCTAGTGTGATCAAGTTCGAGACCATTGATGTTCAACCTTGCTTTCCTTACCACATGAATTTCCAATTCCATGTGGAGTGTCTTAAAAATACCATCAAATGTATGATTATTGATGAAGGCAATCCAACATCAGTGATGTCTTTGTCTTGTTCGAAGGTCCTTGGATCTCCTTAGTTGTCCCAATCTATGACTATGTTGATGACATTTGATGTATGTTCATTCAAAACACATGGCATTATTCCTTTTCTTTAGGTCCAGTTGTGGGGAATCCTGTGCCGATTGAGGTCGAGGTTGTTGATGCACCCCTTGACTACAATATTTTATTGGGTCGAAATTGGATTTACACCATGAAGGTGGTCATTTTGTCTATATTTCACGTAGTGTGCTTTCCTCATGTAGGTCATATTGTGACAGTCGATCAACTATCCTTTACTAGTTTGAGTTCCTCTGCATCATCAAAATCTACGGTCTCAGTAATAAAAAATTATTAGCCGACAAGTGAGAATGTTGGTGTCGGGATGTATCCTTCGCTCATGGAAACATTTAACTTTTTGGAACCAATATTGTATTTTGATTCCAATTTCGATGGTGCTTCATCATCGTTGCATCCAGTATCATTTATTACTTCATATTTGAGTGATCCCTGGAATCTCCATTTTTTGATTGAATTGTTTCAAGGGCACACACTCGTCAGATTGGACATGCCAATGTTTGTAGCTGATATTGATTATACAGTTGTAATAGAAGCCACTACAAACCTCAATATCCCCCCTTTGCAGACAAAGGAGGAAGATATACTGCTACTGCTTTCTTGGGCAGTCAATTCATCATGCTCACATGATTGCCTAATGACACCTTACCTTTAAATGAATCTATTATTGAGGCCATGAATGGTCCTGATAGTCCTTGGGATCATATGCATCATCAATCTTACTTCCTCCTATAGATCGAATGAATCGAGCATGATGCATTTATGTCGGCCTTACACAAGAAATTTGGTCACCCTGTGGTCTCGTTAGATACACATGGCATATATGCTGAAGGTAACATGGGAATATTTACCATACAATTATGATCAACATTTATTGGACCCCTGGAAAAGTGAAAAATGTCTATATCAGTGCAGATTATTCACCTAAATAAATGCAGACGTACACCAAGTTATTCAAAGAATTATGTGGTTTTTTTTCTTGGTATTACGAGGAAATGCCAGGAATAGACCCACACATTGTCAAACATGAAATCAAAACTTATTTGTATGCAAAACATGTTCGACAATGCTTAAGAGTGGTGAATCCTCGCAAAGCACCAGCTATCAAAGGTGAGGTGGAGAAGTTGCTTAAGGTAGGATTCATCTACTCAATTTACTTAATTGAATGGGCATCCAATATCGTTCCTGTAGACAAGAAGTAAGGAACCATCTAAGTATGCAATAACTTTAGATATTTGAATAAAGAATATCCTAAGGATAACTTTCCCACGCCCTTCATAGATCATATTCTTCACGAGTGCGCGTGAAGCGATATTTTCTCGTTCATGGATGATTTTTCTGGCTATAATAAGATCTAAACTAAGCCCAAGGACCAACAAAAAACTGCATTTATTTGTCCTTTGGGAACATTCCCATATTAGAAAATACCCTTCTTCCTTAAAAACGCTAGAGTGAATTTTCAACGGGAAATTACCTTCGTGTTTCATGATCTTAAATGTATAGTTGAAGCTTATCTAGACAATATTGTTGCTCACTCTCACAAGGAAGTGGATCATTCAACACATCTTCGACTACTATTCTAAATATGTCGGTGATATTAAATTTTTTTAAACCCTCAGAAGTTCATATTTTGTGTTAGGACCGGTCACCTTTTGGGATTCATCGTGTCAAAAGAGGGTATTATGGTTGACCAATTAAAGGTTAAGGCACAACTTTGATTGCATCTCCAGCGCTCGATTGGTCATCTTCAGAGTCTCTAGGGGAAGACCAATTTTATATGTCAGTTAATAGTCAACTACGCCAATATCACCAAGGGTTTCATGCACTTATTGAAGAAGGACACTCTATTTCTATGGGATGAATGAGCCCAGGAGTCCTTCGATGCTCTTAAGAGATCCTCGGCATTGAACTCTTTGCTTCATCCTCTTAACTATAGTAGATAATTTTTGCTTTATGTGGCCGCGTCTCAAGAGACGATTCGCATGGTATTGGTTCAAGAGGACGACAAGATCCAAGAACACATTATCTACTATATTAGAAAAAATCTTATAGATGTTTAACTGAGATACATGCATATGGAAAAATTCCCCTTTTTGACCGTTCACATAGTTCAAAGATTGTAACAGAAATCTAAGACAATAGAAAACAAAATGTTGGCAAACGTGAGTGAAGAAAAAGCCTCGAGACAACATAGAAATATTACATCACCACTTAGGGAAGAAGTAATGTATGTTGGGTCAAATGACAGTCAAAGAATAGTTACACCATCTGAACTATTGATAAGTGTGCAAAGTTTGAAGGTGGGATGTCAAAGTTTTCAAGATTAAAATATGAGGGATAGGAAAGGGAAACATAAGGTAAATGAGGATTTGGTTCAAACACTGACAAAAATTAAAAATAACCATCAAATTGTTTATACCTATAGCAGTAAAATAAAATACCCTTGTAATGAGGAAAAGCCAAGAAGTCCATAATATGAAGAGACATATAAAACTAGTTCCAGATTAATGAAAAAAGAGAAATATCGTTACAATATCGTTGAATCAGACACTTCTTTGTCCCTTTATTTTAGAAAGAAACATAAATCTTATAAAAGAGGAGGAGCAAGAAGAATTTAAGAAAATTAAAGCCCCAACTTTTGATGGAGAATTAGAGTCGGGTGAAAAAGTGGAGGAATAGTTGTTAGGAATAACCAAGTATTTTAAAGTATATGATTATCCTAGTGGATTGAAATATCGAAGGTCTTCTTGGTGGTGGTGAGACCTAGAACTCATTAAAAATATGAAAGAAAAAAAAGTCACTTCGAGAAAATTAAAGAAGATGTTCCAATCTAAGTACATGTCTGAGCGATTATTTGATAAGAAGATTAAGGAATTTAACAAATTAAAATGGGGTCTATGACTATGGATGCTCTAATTAATAGGTTCCTAGAATTGGTGCATTATGTTCTTTATATTAGGGGAGAAAATGTTAATATTTAGCAGTTTTTGGGTGTCTTCCACCCTATTTCTGGGACGAAATCGAGTTTGATGCACTTAAGACACTAGATGATGCTTTGTATAAATCTAAACCCTATTATGAGAATAGTCAACATAGTTTTGAAAACATAAATAAGAGCAGAGAAAAACTTAAAGTGATTTCAAGTAGTAGGAAGAAAGGCTTTAAGCCATCTCCTAACAGAAAACAAAATACCAATTTCCAGAACAACAGGAATTTCAATAGGAGTGAATTTAAAACAAACTTGTCATGCCAAAGTGGAAATAAATCAACCACATATGAAAAAAACAAATCAACACCTACAACAGAGAAATGTTGGGGATGTGAAGGTCCCCATTACTTTAAAGATTTCCTGTAGAAAAGAAACAAGACTCTGCATAATTTCCTAGAAGATGTAATTGTTGAAGATATTGCCAGGACACTTCGGATATGTGATGCCTTGGAAGGAAGACAAGGGGATCACCAATCAACTATATTAGAGAGATAAGGAAAAAATTTAATAGAACCAATTTAAATTTTAATTGTTCCAGGAGCATGTAGTAGTTACATATATCCAAAAGTTGTTGATGCTTGTAAATCAATCAAAACAAAACACAATAAGCCTTGGCTAGTAAAACTAGCTACATGTATAAAGAGGAAGATTTATGAATTAATAAAATGCTACAAAATAGATATGAACGGTCTAGAAAATGACAGAATATTTTAACATCTTACCTTTGAGGTCATACGATGTGTTAATAGCCATAGATTGGTTAGAACAACATCATGCACTATTAATCAATTGTTTGAATAAAACATTTACTTAAATTGATTATGACGGGAACCCAAAAATTGTTTGTGGGATACCAAAGAAGATTTCAGTAAGGCATATTTCAGCCTTATAAGCCAAGAAATGTATTAGAGAAGGATGTCGGGTTTATGTTGTTAACACTTAAAATTACAATGAGGAAGACATGCAAAAAATTGAAAACTTCACAGTTTTGAGTGAATTTCAAGACGTTTTCCTAAATAACTTCCATGATAGCCACCCAAACGAGACTTAGACTTTTCCATAGAACTTTTTCTTGGGGTAGTACTGGTATCAGAGGCTCAGTACCACATGAGTACACCAAATCTAGTTGAGCTAAAATTGCAGCTCCAAGAGATAATTGAAAAATGATACATAAGACCGAGTGTGTCTCCATGGGGAGCACCAATTATTTTTCTTAATAAAAAGGATGGTACAATGCGAGTGTGTATTGACTACCATCAGTTGAATAAGTTAACTATAAAAAACAATTATCTACTCCCTATGATAGATTGCTTATTTGACCAAGTTGGACGAGCCAAGATCTTTTTTGAGATTGATCTAAGGTCTGGATATGATCGAGTGAGGATCTGGGAAGAAGACATTAGTAAAACTGCCTTTAGAACTAGATATGGTCACTACAAATTTTTAGTGATGCGACTTAACTAATGCACCAACTACTTTGATGCGCATGATAAACAACATATTCAAATTTGTAGTGATGCAGCTTAACTAATGCACCAACTACTTTCATGTGCATGATGAAAAACATATTCAGTGAGTACTTAGATAAATTTGTACTAGTATTTATAGAAGGCATAAATTTATTTACTCTAAGGATGAGAAACAACAAGGTGAACATTTGAGAATTATTCTACAAGTGTTATGAGAACACTAATTATATGATAAGTTCAACAAATGTGATTTCTATAAGAATAAAATTCAATATTTAGGACACATAATATCGAAGTAGGGCATTGCAATAGATCCAAAAAATATAAAAGAAATTATGGAATTGTCTTCTCCCTGTTAGATATTCGGTCATTTATGGGCCTTACATGGTTTTATAAAAAAATTATTGAGAATTTTCCTAGGATAGCTTATCGTATGATGCCCTTATAGAAAAAGGATTCAAAATTTGCTTGGAAAAAAATGTGAAGTAAGTATTCGTCAACTAAAACATTTTTTTACAACTACGCCTATTTTGAAGATATCTGAACCAGATGGGGAGTTTGTTGTCTGTATCGATGCTTGTAAGGAAGTATTAGGTGGAGTCCTAATTCAAAATGTCTGTGTTATCTCTTATGAATCTCAAAAACCTAAAGAACATGAAAATAACTATGCCACACATGACTTTGTATTAGTTTCCATCATCCACACTTTGAAAATGTGCCAGACATTACTTAATGGGGAAGAAATTTATTCTTAAAAATGATCATTTGGGCCTAAAGTATATTTTTGAACAGCTAAATCTGAATGATAGACATGATAGAAGACTAAATTTTCTAAGTGAATATAATTGTGAGGTCCAACATATCAACGGTATCGAAAATATGGTAGATGTTGATTTAAGTCGAAGAATACACCTGTTACATGAAATAATAACCAACCAAACTAATTTCTGTTTGCATGGTAGACTTAGTACACCAACTTAAAATGATGAGTCACTTATGTAGAAATTAGTAGAAAATTTCAAGGAAAAGGGTTGGGATAACAACATGAAAATTACAGAATTGATGAAACATGTTTACTTTGGTTTAAAAAAATGATGGATATACTAGAAATAGCTAATATCAGGTCTGATATTTTAGATGAATTTCAAAAACAACCTTATTCGAGGCATCTCAGATACCTAAAGATGATTTTTGCAATTAAAAAATATTATTTTTGGCCTAAATTGATAACCGATGTAGTTCTTTACATAGCAAAATGTCAACTTGTCAAGACTGAACACTAACTGCACCCAGCTAGATTACTTCATCCTTTTCCCATTTTGGAATGGAAGTGGGAAGTGATAAGTATGGATTTTATCATTGGTTTGCCAAAAAAAGAAGAAGAATGATTATATTATGGTAGTGGTTGACAAAATTTTAACGTTGAACACTTTATTCCTATAAAATCCACCTATAAAGCAGTACACATAGGCTATAGCATATATTTTTCTTGAAATAAATTTTTAGACTTCACGGCATACCGAAAATCATTATTTATAATAACGACACAAAATTGACATGAAACTTTTGAAAATCCTTATTTTCTTGGCTAAGTACTCAATTGAATTTCAATAAAGATTACCACCTGCAAACTGATGGAAAAAATTAGCGTACTAATCATATTTTAGAATATATGCTTAGAAAGTATGGCATGCATAACCCATCCCAATGGGAGGAGTATCTACACTTGGCATAATTTTCTTATAACAACTGCTATCAAACATCTACCAAAATGACTACGTTTGAAGTGTTGTATGGAAAAAAATGCAATATTTCCATTACTTGGGACAACTCAGTGGACAAGTTAATGTTAGGACCAGATCTATTAAGAGATTTGGAACAAATTGTACGTAAAGTACAACAAAATTTGAAAGAAGCATAGGACCGATAGAAAATTTATGCCTACAAAAACAGAAAACATAAAGTATCACATTGGGAAACATGTGTATTTGAAGGTTAAAGCAAAGAAAAGTTCCATGAGTTTGGGAAAATGTAGAAAGTCGGCCCCAAGATACTTCGAACCATTTAAAATATTGACCAGAGAAGGCTCATTGGCCTATGAACTTGCTCTTCCTGCTCATGTTAAACTTCACAATGTTTTTCACGTGTCTTTGCTTAAAAAATATGTTTATGATCCTAAGCACGTGATTGATTGGGATTTGTTGCAAGTAGAAGAAGAAGGGGAGTTTGTACCTGAACCCCTTCATATATTGGACAAGATAGAATTGCATTTCTGGAAGAAGACCGTATTCCAACTAAAAATACAATAAAAGCATTTCGGTCCTCAAGAGGCCATATGGGAAAGGGAAGATTCCATGAGAAAGACATATCCTTTTTTGTTTCAATATTTAGATTAAAATATGCTAACACCAAGATAGTGTTGTAAATTTTAGGGGGGCTGCGATGTAATATCCTAAATTTGAACCCCTATGTATATAAAACTCAACTACTTTTGATTTGATGTCGAGACAGGAGAATCTAGAGCATCAAAAGTGTTTAAACTTAAATGTTTTGATTTGATGTTGAGTCGTGATAATATGGAGCATCAAAAGTGCTTAAAATTAAATGTTTTCATTTGATGTTGAGTTGGGAGACTTTGGAGCATAAAAAATGTTTATACTTAAATGCTTTTAGTTTATGTTGAGTTGAGAAAAACTCTGGAGCATTAAAGTATATGAATAAAAAGCTATTATCTTACTTTATATTCTAACTCCTCGGGGAACAACCACTTGAAAAGGGGACCAAGCATACTAGGGAGGGAAATGACCCCTTAATTAATACATAAAGTGTTATTGAAAAAATAAAACTATGTGAGGAAAAATACTTAATTATGTTGGTGCTTATAACTTAGTGAGGTATCCTCACAAGTCAAGTCCGAAAACCAAAAAAAACAAAAAACAAAAACAAAAAAAACCAAGATGATTATATATTATAAAAAAAAAACCAAGATGATTATATATTAAATGTGAACAAGTATAAATAAAGGATGCATCAGTCCCAATAAAAGTGGAAAAGTTACCCATCAAACAAGTATAAAAAAAAAAAACCAAGATGATTATATATTAAATGTGAACAAGTATAAATAAAGGATGCATCGGTCCCAATAAAAGTGGAAAAGTTACCCATCAAACAAGTATAAATAAAGGACATCTCATTCATTTTTTTAACCAAGCAATTTGCATCAATTGTGTCTATTTGTTTATGTGCTTGGTTACTCTTTCAATAATCCTATTTAATTCTATTGCATAAAATTGAAATATATTGTTGAAGTCTTAAAATCCAACATGGTATCAGAGCAATGCTGAAAGATACCATTGTCAGAAACTATTGTATTATTAAATTCCTGGGGTATTTTCCAAATTCTCATTAGATGTGGTAAAACCTAATTCTCAGGGTATTTTCTATATTCTTATTAGATGTGGTGTCTTGGTTCATGGTTTGGAGTTGTGAGGGTATTTTCCCATGGTATTTCATTAGTATATGGTATGCACTAATTTCTATTTACTATGGATAGGCTTTGTATGTGGAATTTCACGTATAAACATGGTATTCCCTTCCAACCCATGGTATTTCATTTATATATGGTATTTACTGTTTCTATTTATTATGGAGAAGTTTTGCATGTGGAATTTCATGTATGAACATGGTTTTTTCTTGGAACATAATTCCATCTAGACATTAGGTTTTACATCAATTTTTTATTTCCTAAGTGTGTAGTAAGTTGTTTCATGTGTTTAGGCTTTCTAGTGCATAGTCTAGAGTCTTGGACCATAGTTTGTCCACATTTGACCATCATAGACTATTGGAGCTCCCTCATTCTCGCTTTTGCTATGATTTTATGAGCTAGAGCACACTTTGTCCTTTATTCTTGATTTTATCCAGATTTTCTGAGTTAAGGCAACTTTATACTACTTTTTTATCCCACTAGGTTTTGCCTCTTTCCTATGTTCATATGGATTAATAATGTAAAGGGTGACCGTAGGTTGGGCCCTATATTTGATATTTCACTCACATAAGTCAGAATTAAGGGGGGATGTTGGAACACAATTCCATCTAGACATTAGGTTCTACATCAATTTTTGATTTCCTAAGTGTTTAGTAAGTTGTTTCATGTGTTAATGATTTCTAGTGCATAGTATAGAGTCTTGGACCATAGTTCGTCCGTATTTGACCATGCCAGACTATTGGAGTTCCCTCGTTCCTAATTTTTCTCCGATTTTATGAGCTAGAGAACACTTCCTTCCTTATTGCTTCTTTTATCCAATTTTTATGAGTTAAGGAAACTTTATACTGCATTTCTAGAAGATTAGGATGAACTAAAAGTGCTAGGATGTTTTTGGAAGCCTTCCCACTTTTTGCCTCAACCACTTTCATCTTTTTCTCCTAAAATCCATACATTGCTTGATTTTTCGTCACTCATGGCCTACCTAAGCTTACCTTGTCAATTTGTGACCATCTACCGTGAGTTGGGATAGACACTTGTCTAGTTGGGGAATTTAGTAAAATCTAAGCTTGCCACATGTGATCTATTTGAATGCCTTCTAAGGCTCTCAATTTTCTTTATTAAAAACTTATTATAAATGTAACCATATTGGTGAATAATAGACCGATGGAAATTATTCCAATTGAGTTCTCTCTCATGTGTTTCTAGCTCACTCTTGTTCTCTATTTTGTGCTAGTCTTTGTTGCAAATATAATGTAACAAACTTAAATAATAACAACAAACAATAATAAAATAATAAAATAATAATAATAATAATAATAATAAACATATATATATAAAATAAATAATAATAATTAATAATGTCTTTACGAAAAGACATGACTATTAATGAAAGGGTATTTCACCAAAATATAAATAACAGACCCTCATATGTAATTCATCATCTTATCTATTATCCATTTTATTATTACTTACCAACATGTGGGATTCAGATTACCTATGGGAATTTTGGAGAATTTACGAACGTTAAAGAAGCTTTTATTCGCTTCATATAAGTGAGTTTATAATTTGATTCTAGATCTATTATGCAAATTCTATTATTTTCTTCCCAACACATGGTTTTACAAATTGGTTAGTGATTTTTATGCACACGTTAATTTTTTTTACCATAGTTAAAAAAATTATTATTCATTGGCCATTGCATACATGTTTTAGTGAGTGAGAATACCATTTATTCTTAAATACATTGTCATTTGAATAACTCTTGTATGGATTATTATAATTATCAGTTTGTAGGAGTTTTAATAAATGATATTGGTACCATTGGAAAGTGTTAAGACTTAGAGGAGGAAGGAGGATTTATTTTGTAATAGAGGGATCAATCTCCGGGCCTTAAGATAAATGGGAAGATATACTTGACGGCTTTGTGTTTCAGAAGGAGCAAAGAAACTCATTGTAAGTGGGGCTAAGCTCCAGGTTCTAGGAAAACATGATGGATTGTGTGATAGAGGGAGCAACTGGGTGTGACGAGCTTGAAAATGGATATTGATGTGCTAAAATTGTGTATGTCAGCATAGGGTTGATTCTTTGGTTGGTCTTTTGACTATGGAGAAGCTGCAAGTAGAGTCTCGAGAAGAGACCTTAAGTGCTAACATTGGGTATGTTAGAATAGATTCGATCCTTTGGGTGGTATTTTGACTAAGGAGAGGCTCTAGGTAGAGTATCGAGAAGATACTTTAAGTGATAACATTGTGTATATCATCATAGAACCTATTCTCAAGTTGGTATTTTGACTAAGGAGAAGCTCCAGGTAGAGTCTTGAGAAGAGAATTAAACTGCTAACATTGGGTATGTCAACATAGAGTTGAATATTTGGTTGGTATTTTGACTAACGAGAAGCTCCAGGTAGAGTCTTAAGAGGAGACTTGAAGTGCTAACATCACAGAGTATTCCTCTTGGGAGATATTAGTGAATGGGGCCCATAAAGGAGCTAAATAAGACAATATGCATATGCCTAGTAGGACTAATCTAATGTAGTTAACATTAGAAGTTCTATAATAATCAGATATGATTGGAAGAAGAATGGACCATCATGATGGCTAAACTCATGAAGTAGAATAGCTCCCTAACTAAAGAGGGAGGTATATTCCAGTTCCACTATATTATGACAGATGATCAGATTACAGACATCCTCACCAAGCCTCTTCCAAAGAAAATTTTGTGTACTTCTATTATAGGATTGGAGTGGTGGAGAATGCCTCCCTTATTAAGAACGAGTGCTAATGATTGCAACATTAATGAGACATTCTCCTTGAGATAGGAAGAATGATGTGACTCTCCCTCGAGAGGGACATAGATGGAGCTGACACTTCTTGATGGATTGAGTTATATTGAATACCTTTACTATGATGAAGAGATGTTCAATATAAGTCTATTATGCTCAGATAATATCCAGATGTGTTCTAACATGATGATACCTCTCTCGCTAAGAGGGAGTGTTGGTGTTTATAACTTCGCAAGGCATCGTCACAAGTCGACCCAGTAAAAAGAAATAATAAACAAATATCATTATGCCTTAAATGTGAACAAGTATAAATAAAGGACGCGTTGACCCCAAGAAAAGTGGAAAAGTAACCCATCAAACAAGTATAAATAAAGGACATCTCATTCATTTTTTTAACGACACAATTTGCATCAATTATGTCTCTTTGTTTCTATTCTTGATTACTCTTTCAGCGATACTATTTATTTCTACTAAATATAATTAAAATATATTGCTGATATTTTAAAATCCAACAAATTAAAAAAATGAGAGAAACTAAAACCTAACAGTTTCTTGAAAAGAAAAGATTATAAAAGGAAATAATGAGAAAAAAAAGACACTTTTCCCCTAAATAAGAGAGATCATCCCAAATTTGAAGAATAGTATTTTTTTCCAAAAAGAAAAGTTGCAAAGAGTGAACATTATAGGGGGTAATGGTTCCTAGTTCAATGGAGGGCTCAATTGTAATTCCTTTAGCACTCAAAAACTATGATCATAATTTGGTTTGTCGAGGAGGGAATGAGTTAAAAGAGGGATTTTATTACAAGAATTACTCAAAGTTGGTAAAACACTTGTGACCACCCTTTGTAGTAAAGAATATAGAAAACAACCCCTGGGTTATTTACTATATAGTATGGTTGGTCTAACATGGGGGTGAAATGTCGAATGAACAGTTCATATGTTGAAGGTCTATAGATGGGAGGAGAGTAGAAGTTTCCCAATCAGTTGGAAGATTTAAAGTTTGATAAGTTTGGTAATTAATATTTTTATCACTAATCTTGCTTAAATGGTTTTTAACAGAGTATTTATGTTTATTTAAGAGATTTAAGTTCTTCTATCATCTATATATTTATTTTATTTTAAAATTGAATACAAAAGAAAGTTATTTTTATAACATTCATTAATATAAATATTAATGAATGTTAATATTCATTCACATTCATTTAACATTAATATAAATATTATAATAGGTTGTTGAACGGGAGTGACAAAACTCACTAAATAGATTTATTAATTGAAAATGATTCAACTATAATCTTGAGCAAGCTCTTAGACCATTACCATTAATATATTAGTAATAGTAATGATATAAGAATTTATTTTATATAATATAAATATTGAGCATTACAAATATAAAAGAATAGTGATAAAATATTTCTTTTGCAAACATAATGACACTGAACACAAACAATATCATAAATATTACAAATATAAGAGACTAGTGATAAAATATTTCTTTTGCAAACATAATGATATTGAACACAAACAATATCATAAATATTACAAACCAAAGCACACTATGTAACACCGAAGGTCCCTCAATTTCAGAGGAAAAGGGCAACGGCTGGATGCGGCTTACCAGTGCTCCCGTTCTTCTCCATTAAATTTAAATTTAGCAAGGGGA
>LPNX010800648.1:458162-481638 GCA_001517045.1 Pseudotsuga menziesii | reverse complement strand
ATATATAAATAAGTAAATATATATATATATATATAAAAGAAATGTAGATAAGAAATATAATACAAGTCATAATTAAATCCCAAAAGAACCTAAAGGCCAAAAAGTCATACAGAGTAATAACTATATATTAAAAACAATTTGAATATCTTGATCCTCTCATGACTGAGTGAATCAAGGACTTTTAAAAGAATCACAAACAAGCCAACAACCGATTAAGTGCTTCCAAGGTAGTATAAAACTACCTATATAGATTCACAAATGGCCAATGAGATATGGTTTACATAATGATGTTATTCTACAAAACCATAAATGAATAACATTAGGCTTAAATAAAAAAAAAGCATGTCGATAAGCTACAAAATTAGAACTTGAGCCTATGTCCAGAAAAGAATAAAGATTCTTTTCATTATAAAGAAAAAAATAAATAAATTAAAGAGGTAATTTAGATGAAAATTTTGTAATAATAGTTCAAAAGACATTTTGGGTAGTTATTAACTTATTTATAGATGAGCTGCAATAATAAAATAGATCATTAGTTTGCAAGCACGCTTAAATGTTAATATATTGTAGAGAGATATTGTTCATAACTTTAAAAAAATGTGTGAGTTTTTAGTGATATTACAAAGATATAATGAACCGTCCCGCCCCTCCCCACCCCCCGCGCAGGTGTGTATAGTCCACCTGCACATCACATAAAATGGGGGTACAAACAAGGTTGAACAACAACATATCTGATAATCAGGGTCCACACACAACAATCTCTCACTTGGAGATTGATCACAACAACTCAACTACTACTGCATTTGTTGGACTATGCTCCAAACATTGGACCTGGAGAATTTCTCATATTCACCTTCATGCTTGAAGGCCAACTGAAGCTAAGTAGGAACTCAATTTCTCTCTGGTTACTCCCTTTGTTGGAGTGTATCAAACCCCATATCACAACATCGGGGTTGAATACACCGGGATTATAATAAGGAAAGGGATTATTCGAAGTAATGTATAGTGGAATAAGGTTCTCTGAGGCATGGATAGCATGCCAACAATCCAAATAAATAAAAACAACCAACCATTAAAAGGAAGATGACATTTCCAATGCAAACTTTTCCCTGAATGTACGTGCGATGCAAGGTAATTGTAACATGAATGCAACTAAGTCTAAATAACATTTTCACATTTAATTTAAACATCCACATCACGTTTATTGCAACCATTAAACCACATCATAAAAACATATCTACATATGCTAGCAAAATCAGTTTTACGACACTAAAACAATGCAGATTTACGATACTAAATTAAATCAGATTTGTGCCATCAAATAAATCAGATTTATGGCACCAATCTACAACCAATTAAACATATACAATATCAGATCCAGAGCTTCTATTTATGGTTACATGACCTTCCCAAAAAAACATATATCTTGGATTCAATAAATATAAACAAAATAACATATACTAGTTGTTATAACACATAACCAAATTTGCTCTACCAACTACCAATTTAACACTACTAAATCTGCCATATAACATAAGAATAGAATTGAATATGCATCATAAAATAACATATATGAACTCATCCTCCACGGGAACATATGTATCAATAAACACAATAAATATTGACAAACAATACTTATCTCCAAATAACACAACTAGATTCAACAGGACAATGTTCCACCTAGCCATAGATCTGCCATGCTCATCAATCTCTCAACATGACAATCGCCCTCAAGCTGAGGTCATGGATCCACACACTAAGGAACTCTCAAAATTAGATCTCAATAGAAAATTATGACACCACAACCTGAGAAACAAAACACAATACCTCATCACTTAATTTCCCTGCGTCGACACTACCCGATGCAATCGGATTCCATTTACCAAAATAGTCCCTCAAGACATCACCAACCACCTTCAATATTAGCATGACCAGATCAGAGACAATTAGTGGTATTTACGTACTTATGTGTTCAATTTACAATATTATTTTCAACTGGTATTGTTTTCTTCTGTTTCTTCTAATTGGGATGATAATCATGTGACTCTAATTGAGACACTAATTGGGACGTTAATTGGGATGCTAATTATCGTCCAAAATAGCGCCAACTTTTAAAAAGGGATGCTAACTGGGATGGTATTTGGGACTCTAATTGGGACGGTATTTGGGACTCTAATTGGGATGCTAATTGGGACGCTAACTGGGACGCTAATTGGGATGCTAATTGGGACGCTAATTGGGATGCTAACTAGCGTCCAAAATAGCGCCAAATTTTAAAAAGGGATGCAAATAACGTCATTAAAAGTGCCATCCCATCGAAAAGCGTCCACTTTGTCCAAAAAATGATGAAAAATACACTAAAAGTGATGGTGGATGCTAAAAAGGAAGCTAAAAGAGACGCTAATCACATGATTTTGTTATCCGAGGCATTTTGTATTGAGATCCCTCATTCAATTTTTCATCATTTGAAGGCATCTTTCCCTTTATTTGCCCTTAATTTATTCTTGGATTGCTGGAGAAAGGAATCATTGAATTTTTGCACAGAAAAATGCTTGGAAAATGGAGCAAAATGACCTTAATACGAGGCTCTTCTTATTTATTTTCAAGTCTTATTTGTTACTTGACCTGGGTTTTGGGGTTTCAATAAGCTCAGCGTTTTAGTTTGTGTTGGAAGTGCCTCGGATTCAAACCTTACTTTTGATTTGCATAATCAAGGCCTCAATCAGTCGTTACTAATGAACCCGAATTGAGTGTTTTGGGGTTTGGCATAGCAAATTAATGTTTTGAGTAGGATTTGGTGTTTGATGGGTTTCTGTTGCAACTGACTGATATAGAGTTGGTCGTACAAGAATTTTTTGTTTTTATTTTGATTCNCGAGTCTTGGATTGGAAACTGGTAATGAGATTATAGAAATTAAAGAGTATATTGGCAGAGGTTTTTGAAGATCTTCCCGAGATTACATTTATATTAGCAGTGGCTTTTGAAGATCTTCCTGAGATTGCTTATGTTGGGTTATTGGGGTTATGAATACAACTTGAGCTATTGTTCCTTCATCTATTAATAAGTTTGATCTTTGTGAAAGATTATGGTCATTCAGAATAAAGAGCTTGATGTTTTGAAATGAACAATACAGGATCCGAGCACCAATTGATTTGAGTAACCTGTTGAATAGTTGATAATTCGGACCAAATATTAGTCAAACATTTTGCAAATATTATATATATTTTTTTGAAGTAGAAGATTGGATTTAGTGGGTAGCAGAGTTTGCATCAAGTGGTGAGATATATGGGTTGGTTTTTGTTTGAGAAAATGGTTGTCCATCAATCATTTTACCCGAGGAGAAGAGTTGGTCTTGGACATCGCGGATAGGCTGTGTATATTTTTTCGAAGATTGTGCCTTTTATAGGAAAGTTCCCTTAAAGCAGACCAAGATCAAACTTCCAATAGACAATTTGTTTGAAGAAGAGATGAATTTGTTCTCTTAACAATTTTGGCAAAGGTTGCATGGTGATTAGACCAGTCAATTCACTAAGATCAGAGTTCATTTCCACTAGAGATTTTGTTAAGAAACTTGTTGAGACAAATCTTTGAAATTTTGCATGATGTCAAGTCGATTATAAAACACCTTGCATAAGGAACAATGTCTAATGCTAGTAGTGATTCAGTAAGAATATTTTGAGGATTGTACATCATAAATTACTTAGATTGCAACATAAGTGATAAGTTTCAGATGATGGGGAAAAGGTCAAAGAACATGTCAAAATCAACAACTCATCAACTCATCAGGGTTGATTACTTGCAGTTAATGTTTACTGACCTTCAGCAGGCCAGGAAAGAGAGCCAAGTCAATGATGCTCTAGTTTTGGAGGAGTAGGTTCATCAACTGTTGCGGGAATGAAAAGCTAAGCTACATGAGGCATCACCCACTACATTTATGCTAGTCACTTTCTAACCTCTTTTCCAAACTCAGTTTATTCTTATTTATTTTCATTTAGTAAGAACAACAGAAGGGTCAATACATTGTAGATAACTCTTTGAATTAACTTTGTATCCTATTGAAGTAAAGGTTTATGAGCTTCTTGAGTTCATGGTTATCAGATGAAGGTACCACTGTGTTTTCCTTGTATCATTTATTTGTTTTGTTGACCTCTTCAATTGTTATTCTATTTATAATGCTAAACTCTAATATTTGCAACGAGTAACAAGAGTTAACATATCAGGATATGGATAGAATAAGTTGTTTATCAAATAGTTCATTATTCTTATTGTTTGAGTTTGTTATACAGGCCTTAAGCCTATGTTCGTCAGATTTGTCTTGCGATATGTGGCGTTTGTTGCAACTTCATGAAGAGGATGATGATGCTATCAGTGTTCTTGCAGCACCATATAGCTCTAAGCTTCAACTTAATAAAAATACCCTTGAATCTTCTAATCGATCTAGTTTTCAGGAGGTGATTCCACCCAATGAAATGAGAAAGGTGTTGCCAAATGATTCTTCATAATCTTAGTGTACAGTTGCTGGCAATAATTTGAGATCATTCTGACAAATTGTACATTTTGGTTGTCTTTAGGACTTCTATATGGACCATGCTAATGCACAAGCACAAACTATTGATGGGACTAGTAGGTCTGAAAACATTCATACATAATCATTACTGCAAACTACTGATGAGGGCTTGGAAGCAGCAACCCAGATGAATCAGGATTTTGATCATAATCTATGCCTCTCTTTAGACCCTAAGGTTGAGGAAGAGCATATACCTAAATTTCAAGGTCCATGCCTAGGAATTTCTCCTTCTCTTGAGGCTTTCTTAGGCCCCAAATGTGCCCTTTGGGACTGTCCTAGCCCTGCTCATCAGACTACTGCCAAGACTATTGTAGCAATTTTCATGGAATTGTGGATTTGAATGAAGGCCCAATAGGCATGGGACCTATTTTACGACCTGGAGGCATTGACCTGAAGGATGGCCTTCTCTTTGTTGTCCTTGGTGCTAAAACTGTGGGAAAAGCTTTTGGGATTCCTGAATGTGAAGGTGTCGCAACAACGAAATCACCCTAGAATGCACCTGGTATGGTATTAACATATTACAATAGGCATATCTATTGCATGTACTTACACATTTATCGAAAAATACAAAGAAAAAGGACATTGAAAGTCATGGATAACATGATTTTTTAAAGTCTTAGAGGAGCTTATTGTTTTTAGAGAAACTAAATTTGTTGATAAGGGTACTTTGATTAGATACATGAGATCTTATAGTTTTTTCATTGTCTGGTATTTGTCTTATTTTTGCAGAGCTCTTTGACTTGTTTGTTCTTCAAGGGGAAGTTATTAGAATGGCTCTTTTTTGACAAGCCAAGAAGGGCTTTTGAGAGTGGAAACAAAAAGCAACGATCATTGCCATATTATAATGGTTGTGGATGGCATGAATCAAGAAAGCAAGTCATGAAAAAACTTGGTGGGATTAAGAGATCATATTACATGGATCCTCAGCCATCAAATCAGTTCAAATGACATATTTATGAGTATGAAATGAATAACTATGATGCACGTGCTTTATATCGGTTGGAGTTGAAGCAGGTTGATTCTAAGAATAATACAAAGGCAAAGGTAATGGGAGATTATGTCTCTGATTTGAAACATAAAATAGGAAGGCTATCTATAGAGTTAGCTGTTGATACAAAAGGGAGCACAAAAGGATGAACAAAACAAACACATAAGAATGTTAGCAAATAGACTTATTCAGCTACCAGTCCAGTTGCTCCCATAAGTAACAATTTTTTATATGGACAGGTTGTACAATATGGTTATTATGTAGAAGAAGCAAATGGGTATTATGGAACTTAACAACTATAAAGGATGGCAATTAGTCCAGTTGTCATCTAATTAAGCTAGTTATAGTTCATATCGTTCAGTATATTCTATTGTTCATTTATGGCTAGTTGTCCTTTCAATAGTAAGTTGAGAGGGTTAGTAAGTCCAACTGTTAAATATTAATGGGGTTGTATGTATAGGCAATGTGAATTCTTCTATGTCATTCCAAAAGCATAACTTTTTGATGTTGTTTGGAGCTGATGGATGTTGCACATGGGAGAACCAAGGCTGGTGTGATATATGATTTAGTGTTAACAAAGCAATGACTATTAGGAATTTCTCGTTACAATGCCAACAATTTGCACCAGAACATCTCTAGTAACATCATTATAAAATATTTCATTATTCCTTCATTTATTTTTCATACTGGATTCTACTGATTAAGCTTATCACAAGTCATGAATAACATAAGAAATTAATTTGTTTTCAGTGTTGTTATAAGAATAATTTTCACTGATTCCTTAAAGTTTGGCCGACACCCTTCTCCTATAGTAACGGCACATGAGCTATTGAAATCCTTGTCCCTTGGGCCCATAATGCAAGTTCTCTGCGAATGCAAGCTTCTGTCCATTGGTGAGGTGAACAGAGAATCCATTGCAAATATAAGTGATACATCTTTGACATTTTGTTTTGGATTGAATTGGCTATAATTAGTATTAAAATTTGGTTGTGGTACAACGTGTTAATATGAATCAAATGGACTTGTCTGAATTCAGTTAGAAGACGGATACAGAATCCCCCATAACCACATTTGATGCTGCTCACAGAAAACCTCTGAAATTACATAGCCAAATGAAGGTTCTGACTGATCCCACCTGCATTGGTCTGAACCATTTTGGTAGATTTATAGGTTTGACAAAGCTATAGGTTTGATGAAGCTACTGAGGCCGAGTTTGAGTTGATGGACTTTTAAAACATGGACTTGAGAATGAGATGCTTGATTAGTAGTTATATGTTGGAGGTGGATTGCCTTCACATATCCCAAATGTTGTTGAGCATTGGCTCTAATACCTCTCATCGTCCACAATCCCCTTTGTGACTCACTTTGAAATGGTTATAGTGTGCTATAGGGTCTAATGAGTAAAAGCGTTAAGCTTTTATGATATGTAGTGAAGAATATTGTCATAGATATACATCCTAAGAGACACAACTATGTTAAGGTACATGATTCTAATACTAACAATAATAATCTAATTTAAGGTCATGATATAGTGAAACACCAAATTTGATGTATGAGACTCCCTTGTTTGTGGGGAGAGGGACTTCCTTTTCGTAATGATTTAATTGCTTAGTCTATGAAGGTGTACATACCCTACTAACCCTCTTCAGATTTGACTTGTGAGTTCAAAGGAGGAAACACATGTTCTTCACCAGAGTGGTTACTAACTTACTAAGTATAATTTATAAGTAATACCCTCCCATCTAAGAAGGCCTTGCCTTTGCAGCACACGCGAGAACATATGAAAACATTGATACAGTTCATAGCCGTATTGACACATTGAAGGAGTGTATATTATTTTATCCATTCTATGTGGACTTTATATTCCTTTTAGCCTTGAGGTGTGTTTAATATCCTTATTTGATACTTTAGGTGACTTGTGTACATTTTTTGAAGTTTTAGTTTTCTTGCATGATTTGATTGAAAGATAATAAAATGTTTTATTTTCATCCTTCCAAAAGGATAGATTTCTTCTTTAGGTTTAAAAAAGAGACCCAACATAACCCAAAATTATATCAGCATAATTTCACGTCGATGAGATTACATTGTCAATTGCAGATTACTTATTCTATAAAAAATCATCCAAGTTAAGTTTTTTATAATGCTTGGATAGGAATTTGTAAGTGATTGGTTAATTGACTATTAATGTATTAATGGAATTGTTCACCAGAAAGTAATTGAACAATTATATAAATTTCTGTCTATTCACAATATTAAGAATGCTTTCCATATTTGCTTTACATTTAAGAGTCTTGTCAGCCTTTCCTTTGAATCAGAAGAACGAGAATAACTGTATTGCCTATTATTTCTTTTAAGAGGCTTTTATTTGTTGCAAACTTAGTAGACCTTTGTAGGCGTTCAAGATATATGTTTTTAAAAACTGTGAAATACATATCCTTGGGAAACCTTGGACCCACCATGCAGTTCCAACTTTCCCTTGTTTCGAAGATGTTACCCAGGGTAAATTGTATTATGTATTCTTTAGCATCAAGAGCTCAAGATGTCACTGTGGGAAATGATCTTGTGTGGGGAGGATATCGCTCATTTCAACTGCCCTGGCTAGATGCAATTCTTGTAGGGTTTAGAGAATGTTGATCAGTTTTAAACATGTACACATGCAATACCATCTAATGTATGTATATGGTCATCTGATGTTGAAGTACATCATTATTTTTAAATAGCCTATACATTATTTTGGTGTGGATAAGTTGTTTATTTTGCCATGATTAGGTAGGTTAGAGTGACTCTCAATTATGATGGCAAGGAAATAGAATCTCACTGAGTGAACTTGCTGTATAAACTAGCATGCGACATGCTATAACATACTTATCTTCTAGGCTGTATTTAGGAGCCAAATCAATTTATATGTCAAAAAGGGTTGATTTCTAGATAACATAGAATTCTTTTTATTCTTTTGTATTCCAGCCTATGATGCTAATTAGGGCTTCAATGTTATACCTAGCACATGCGTCTTTTTTTTCCTCTAGCATGACTTGATCATGCTCTTTCATGGCTAACTCATTTATCAGTTAGTTTAGCTTACTTCATGCTTTTGTAGTATCCCTCAGCACATCTGCAGGAGTAATTGTTGATTGTACTTTTTCATGGCTAGCTCATTTATCGGTTAGTTTATCTTACTTCATGGTTTTGTAGTAGCCCTCAACACATTTGCAGGAGTAATTGCTGATTGTAATTTTTCCAGTTGCTTTGACCTACCTTTCTGGTCATTTGTTGGACAATAATATATTTATCTTGTCTTTTTTCTCTTCCCATTGTTTACTGGAATGTATTATTCTATGGTGTGCAGCGGATAGTTGAATTTCTTACAAGTTTCCTATATTATTTATGAATTATACATGTGGAGTGTCTAATATTGAGTTTCCTTTGCATCCCTATAGCCTCACACATTACGAACATGACTCCAACAACAGTTCTTCCACTATCAAAGTTTCCTCGGGTTTATTTTCATGCAGCTGGGCAGAATCGGCAACAAGTATCAGAATTTGAAACATTTCTTGGTTATCTTCTCAAAAGGGACAAGGTGAGCCTTCAATTTTACTGCCTCTTTATAGTTTCGAAAGGTATAGGAGGGTTTGCCTGCTTTTCGTTGCATTAAATTATTATTGCATGGTTGTAAAGAGTGACTAATTCTAGAAACAACATTTATTTTGTTTTTAGTTACTTCTATAGCAGAATAGACGGTAGTTCAGTTAATAATGGCGATATTCATTCAACATGTTTGATCCCAAATTAAATGAAGCATACCCGAAGGATCTATAGATTTGAGGATATTAATATGCAGTATTGCAAGATGGTTATCAAATTCCCATATGTTAATTTGGTTTCATTGTTTCTTAAAAAAAACGGTGGCCTGAAAAATTTGTTTCTTGTATATCATCTATGTTAAAGGTTGTTGTTTATGATTTTGGATGGTACGAGTTCCTTATAACACCACCTGCTGGAAATTTTGATCGTGTTGGTGTTGCTTATTGCCTTATGAAATCCCCTAGGGATGGTGAAGTTACAAGTTGTTGCTACATCATAATGATAAATGGTTATTAGTAATTAGATATGTTTTCTATGCTTTTCCAGTTCTATTTTCATTATTTGATTGTCTTTTATTGAAAAATATCCTTGCTGATAACAAACGTTTGCTGGTCAGATGACAGAATTAGAGAACCCATGCCTGCTCAAGTGGATGTTGTAATTCGGCCGCAAAATCCAACTTTATACTCCAGGCCCCATGGTATTGCAGGATCATATAATATGTGAAGATTCTCATTTTAAGGTGGTTGTAGAGGATGCTTACTTGGGGCCGCAAAATTCTCAAACATTACATCTAAGGCTGGTGAAGGGAAATGCAACTTGCGAGATCTCTAATGACCATCGACAAGGTGGAACTTACCTGAATGTGTTAGCTCCACCTAAACACACAAGTTCCTTCCGTATAGCATCTGAAAATGTCCGCAGATGTATTTAGAGTGATTCACCTCGAGTAGAAAACAACATTTCATCTATGATTGAGAATGTTCCACAAAAAATGGAACAAGGAGATCTCCATAGATTCCAAACAAGGGAAGTCAAATAGGAAAGATCAGATACAAATGTGGTTAAGCGCAAGTTTTCCCGGACACGCCCTGAATACTTGGAGACGTTGAGTCACAATCATGCACAATGGAAATTTGGTGCTCTTGATGAAATTATTGATAATTCTAGGGATGCCAATGCCTCTGGGAAAGCTAGGATTCAATTTCAACATGGATCAAATAGGTGAATCCCAAGAGCTATTATGTAATCCATTTTTGTGAGATTTGATGCTCAGGCTGATTGCATGAATTGATTTTAACGTGTTTGACATATCGATTCAAATTGAATATCATAAGAAGGATGGAAAAAAGATCCCTATGCTTGCCATTGTAGACAATGGTTGTGGCATGACACATTCCGATATTGAAAGAATGCTCTCATTTGGTCATAAACGCCCTGCTAGAGAGAACAAGGAACTTATTGGGAGGTTTGGAGTAGGTTTCAAGGTGAGATTTTTCTTGCTATTTTTATTGAATGCTATTGATTAGCTAATATTTAGATTAATTGCAATGTTCTTTTCTCATTTTGAAGTTGTTTTTATTGTATTCTTTGAAATTTCCTTGTATTGGCCTTGTTTGTGAATCTTTTGGATTTGGTGTTGGATTTTCATTCTTGACCAGTTGTTCTGATGGCATTTTAAATACATAGCTGTCCTTGAATAGTAATATGATATTTGTGTTTAAATCTTGGAGGCAGTTTCTGTACTTTTTGGTTTGTTCCTTCCAAATTTGTTTTGCTAAATTTGAACATGAAACACATGAATTTGATAGTAAACTGGTTGAAAAAGAGAGCATGGTAAAAGAGTGAAGTTTTTTTCTGTTCTAGTTGTCCTTTCTTCCTGAAAAGCTGAGGCATTTGAATTCAATTTTCCCTGACTTTTAGACATGGAAGTTTTTTTTTCACATTCTGAAATGATATTTGCATTTCTACTAATGATCTTAACATTAAGTTTTAGACTTTGAAAATTCCTTAATGGGGGTATCTTAAGGCATACTTTTAAAATGTGTATCTGTTAAGTGATATTGACACTTGCAATTTTATCTTAAATTTGTTTTTCATTTACTAAAGACTCTTTTTCATTTTTCTGGAACTAAAGAAAAGCTTGATCCAACAAGCATGGCATTGTGAACATGAACTTCAACTTATGTGGATTATGAGAAACCTCTGCTTAGAATTGAGGATAGTTTTCTTCCACTGATTGAATTTCTTGGACATGTAACATTATTCATGAAGAAATGCTATTATATAAATGCTAAAGGTACAAACTGGTATCAACATCAAGGCATGCCACACTATCTTTCTGAAGCTAAAACAAAGATTGATTTACAAGTACAACTGGAGGTTCTGTCTAGTTTATTCTCACAAAGTTAAACTTCAAGGTATCGATAATTTTAGTGCTTGTCAGTCTGACAGTCATCCATGTACACAAGCACCGGTTTCTTTTCTGACAAACTGTAATCACCTGATAGTTGCAACTGGCTACCCATGATACTTTGATCTCAGTTTCCTATTAAGTTTGTGTAGTGGATGCAATATTGTAAAGATCTTGTGATACTGAAAGAAGTCTGCATTTGTTGCATTTCTTATTTTAAGCCAGATTCCTTTAGGTCATTGAGTGAAGGTCCTTCAAATTTTCATATTTTGCCCTTCTTTCAATGCTATTATATACAATTTGATAAAACATGAAAATGCTCATAAAATGGTGCAGTAACTTGTTTCACCTCTAAGAAACTATCTTCTATATTATTTAAACCAAAAAAATATGTTTCCTTTTAGATAATCTTGACAAAATCACTTTTGAAGGTCTCTACTGTTTAAAAATAAGCCCACAGAACCATCTTTACAGTGATAAGGTCCTCCAGACTAGATGCAAATTTTGAATAGGAAAATGTCTTAAGCGCATTATTACAAATACGATTGGAAATTTTTTTGGAGAAGTTTTCATGCTGGAATATTTGAAGTGTTCATGCCTGAAAAGCTCAAGAAACACCCCATCACTCATGTTTCTCATTTGTGTATTGTCATATCATATTCTTGGGGCTTATCTAGAAAATGTTGTGACAGGGCTTAGATGCAGGGTTAACAAGTTATGGGGATGCTTGTTGGTCAAGATTTTGTTTTGAAATATCTTAAATGAGTTAAGAAGTCATTCATTCATTACTGACATTGGCATCTTTTGGCTCAATGCAGACGACTCCCATTAACATTATTCTTGGTTCTCATGTATAGGTGGAATATTCTGAAGTAGCCTGGATAGATGGAGAAGTCCTAGAGATCAATGGCTAGAAAGATAAACTTCAACTCACTAATGGAAATACAGTAAGACATTGTTACTATTTATGATGATGGGTTTGTTTGCTTTATCTTTTGTATTAAAGTTCTTCTATCACCAACACAATGTGCTTCTAAGGATTGGATTTGTGAAGAAAATTATGAAGTTCATGTTCCAACGGTATACATTGCCAATGTCCAACACTTTGCATCAACTAAAGATGTTGTCTTTCCTAATTATTCTATAATTAGTCCTCTTTAGACGGGTTACATGGCCAAAACACAGGAAAAGGTTATCTATTTTGCAGTCCATATTGTTATAGATCTGATACAAATGTGGTTAAGCGCAAGTTTTCCCGAACACACCCTGAATACTTGGAGACATTGAGTAACAATCACGCACAATGGATTTTTGGTGCTCTTGATGAAATTATTGATAATTCTACGGATTCCAATGCCTCTGGGAAAGCTAGTATTTAATTTCAACATGGATCAAATAGGCAAATCCCAGGAGCTATTATGTAGTCCATTTTTGTGAGATTTGATGCTCACAATGATTGCATGAAGTGATTTTAACAGGTTTGACATATCGATTCAAATGGAGTATCATAAGAAGGCTGGAAAAAAAATCCCTATGCTTGCCATTGTAGACAATGGTTGTGGCATGACACATTCTGATATTGAAAGAATCCTCTCATTTGGTCATAAACGTCCTGCTAGAGAGAACACATAACTTATTGGGAGGTTTGGAGTAGGTTTGAAGGTGAGCTTCCGCCTGCTATTTTTATTGAATGCTATTGATTAGTATATTTAGATTAATTGCAATTTTCTTTCCTCTTTTTGAATTTGTTTTTATTGTATTCTTTGAAATTTCCTTGTATTGGCCTTGTTTGTGAATCTTTTGGATTTGGTGTTGGATTTTCATTCTTGACCATTTGTTCTGATGGCATTTTAAATACACCACTGTCCTTGAATAGTAATATGATATTTGTGTTTAAATATTCGATGTAGTTTCTGTACTTTTTTTTTGTTCCTTCCAAATTTATTTTGCTGAATTTGAACATGAACCACATGAATTTGATAGTAAACTGGAAGAAAAAGAGAGCATGGTAAAATAGTGAAGTATTTCTGTTCTAGTTGTCCTTTCTCCTTGGAAAGCTAAGGCATTTGAATTCAATTTTCCATGAATTTTAGGCATTGAAACTTCCTTCATGGGGGTATCTTAAGGCATAATTTTAAAATGTGTATCTGTTAAGTGATATTGACACTTGCAATTTTATCTTAAGTTTGTTTTTCATTTACTAAAGACTCTTTTTCCTTTTTTTCTAGAACTAGACAAAAGCTTGATCCAACAAGCATGGCATTGTGAACATGAACTTCAACTTTTGTGGCTTATGAGAAACCTCTGCTTAGAATTTAGGATAGTTTTCTTCCATTGATTGACTTTCTTGGACATGTACACTATTCATGAAGAAATGCTAGTATATAAATGTTAAAGGTACAAACTGGTATCAACATCAAGTAATGCCACACTATCTTTCTGAAGCTAAAACATAGATTGATTTACAAGTAAAACTGGAGGTTCTATCTAGTTTATTCTCACAAAGTTCAACTTCAAGGTATCGATCATTTTAGTGCTTGTCAGTCTGACAATCATCCATGTACACAAGCACCTGTTTCTTTTCTGAAAAACTGTAATCACCTGATAGTTGCAACTGGCTACCCATGATACTTTGATCTCAGTTTCCTATTAAGTTTGGGCAGTGGCTGTAATATTGCAAAGACCTTGTGATACTGAAAGAAGTCGTCATGTGTTGCATTTCTTATTTAAGCCAGATTCCTTTAGGTCATTGAGTTAAGGTCCTTTAAAATTTCATATTTTTCCCTCCTTTCAATGCTATTATATACAATTTGATAAAACATGAAAATGCTCAAAAAATGGTGCATTAACTTGTTTCACCTCTAAGAAACTCTCTTTCTATATTATTTAAACAAAAAAAATATGCTTCCTTTTAGAGAATCTTGACAAAATCACTTTTGAAGGTCTCTATTGTTTAAAAATAATCCCACAGAACCATCTTCAGTCTTGTCCAACATAACTGTCATAATATATTGGATTGGGTAACCATATATTTTGGATGGGTTTCACTAGAAACATAAAAGAAGATGGGAAAAATTTCAAGGATTAAATCTTCACATTTGAAGTCCAACATCATAACATGACCTGGTTTTCACACTATTTTATGAAGTGGTCACCCTCCTTCCAAATGAGGGAATAAAGAACTATTTATATTATAGAGCCCACAAAAAGTTGTAACAAATAAATGAAAGATATTTCTTATCACTTCATCATCATCATAAGGAGGAAGAAGGAACTTTACTCATCCCATGGTGGATAGGATCCATATGAAGGACCAACTATTGGGTTGATCATCCTCTTTTGATTCTCCTTATTTCTACACTTATACATGGCTCTAGGATGATCATACTTATCTACTATATCCTTGGCATCCACACTAAGATAATTATTGTCGATAGGTCTCATATAGTGGTACACTTAATGCTAGGGAATAGTGATATTTGCAATCTCATTAAGCCAATTTCTTGAGTTTTGTTCAAAATTCCTAGAAAAGGTTTATGGATTTCATAACCTGCTTGATCATATATTGTGAACTTATACAATCTATCATCCTTTGTCAAGCACTAGATACTCAAAGTTGTGTATTGTTCCTTTTTACCATTATAGAAGACTATGTAAGTTAGGTTCCCACATTCTTAAAGGGTTCTAGCTCAATGGAAGAGCGTCTGCCTTACAAGCAGGAGGTTGGTGGTTCGATTCCTCCATGCCATAATGATATTATAATATCGGTTAAAAACAACTAAATTAGTAAGTAAAAAATAAGAGATAGGTGACCAAACAATATGACCAAAACTCGTATATAAAATTACTAAAAACGACTAAATTAGTGGCCAAGACATGAGAGATGTGTAACTAGGCATTAAAAAGGATGCAACACGTGGCATTAATGATGAAGCGAAACATGGCATTGATATGGTAGAAAAATAAGACATTACTTTGGATGCAAAACATGACGCTACATAGGAAACAAAATATGGTGCAACAATAGAAGAAATATTTGGCGTCAATTTGGTAGCAAAACACGATGCAAAAAAGGAAGCAAAAATTGGTGCAAATTTGGAAGCAAAAATTGACACATATTTGGAAGTAAAACATGGTGCAAAATGGGATGATAAAGTGGTAGAAAAAATGGATGCAATATTGGATGCTAATTTGGATGCTAACATGGTATTATTAAGGATGCAAATATGGTGCTAATGGGTATGTCATTTAAGAAGCAAAAGTGGACACTCGCTGGGAAGAAAACTAGGACATTATTTAGGAAGCAAACCTTGACCTTATTTAGGAAGCAAAGTTGGACGCTATTCTGGAAGCAAACCTCGACGTTATTTAGGAAGAAAAGTTGGATGCTATTCTAGAAGCAAACCTCAACGTTGTTTAGGAAGAAAAGTTGGACGCTATTATGGAAGCAAAAAAGAGACGCTATTTTGGACGTCATAAAGGATGCCTTATGAATAGTGTCTTCAACAGGTATTTGGACAAGTTTGTTCTTGTTTTCCTTGACGAAATTCTTGTTTATTCTAAGAATGAGGAAGAACATGAAGAGCATTTGGGATTGACATTACAATTGCTTAGGGAGCATCGGTTGTATGCAAAGTTGAGCAAGTGTGACTTCTATAGAGATAGAATTTAGTACTTGGGTCACATTATCTCAGAAGAGGATATATCTATGGACCCTGACAAGATTGAAGCCATTATGAATTGGCGTACTCCAAGAAATGTGACAAATGTGAGATCTTTTATGGGACTTGCAGGATACTACAAGAGATTCATTGAAGGATTCTCCAAGGTTGCACATGCCATTACTTCTTTGCAAAAGAAGGGCATAAAGTTTAAATATACAGTGAGGTGTGAAGAAAGCTTCCAGCGATTGAAGAATATTCTCACAAGTGCACCGGTTTTGAGAATTGCATTTCCAACGAAAGATTTTGTGGTGTGTACTAATGCATGTGGTCAAGGGCTTGGAGGATTCCTTATGCAAGACAACCACGTGATATGTTATGAGTCCAGAAAGTTGAAGCAACATGAGAAGAACTATGCTACTCATGATCTAGAACTTGCAGCCATAGTACATGCTCTCAAGATGTGGAGGCATTACTTGATGGGAAGAAGATTTGAGCTAAGGACAGACCATTGTGGTCTGAAGTATTTGTTTGATCAGCCTACTCGGAATGCTAGGCAAGCCAGATGGATGGAATTTTTATGTGAGTTTGATTTTGAGATCAAGCACATAAAGGGGAAAGAGAATAAGGTAGTTGATGCGCTCAGCAAGAAGGTGCAGGAAATGCATGTGGCATCCGTTAGTGTTTGCCAATCGGAATTGAGGCAGCAGATTGTTAATCATGTTGTTGAAGATGAATTGTATGTGCAGGTTAAGGACAAATTGCAGCAGCAAAGCCTTGAAAATAGGTATGATGGATATAACTTGGAAGAAGATGGACTTCTTACTTACAAGAACTGAATTTACATTCCAAATGTAGCATATTTGAGGAGAGTTGTTATGGACGAGATCCATCAAGCTCCATATTCTGGTCACCCAAGATATCAAAATACAATTGCTACATCTAGAAAGTAGTACTTTTGGCCAGGAATGAAAAGGGACATGGCTGAATACATTTCCAGGTGCATGAAATGTCAATAGGTGAAGGTTGAACATCAACACCCAGCGGGTTTGTCACAGCCTTTGCTAGTTCCCGAATGGAAATGGGAAGTTATTTCCATGGATTTTATTACAGGATTTCCAATGACTTGGAGACAACATGATTCCATCATGGTTGTGGTGGACAAGTTGACAAAGGCAACAAATTTTATACCGGTTAAGTCTACGCATAAGACTGATGACATTGCAAGGATCTTCATGAAGGAGATTTTAAATTGCATGGATTGCCAAAGGCAATAGTCTCTGACAGAGATGTCAAGTTCACTTCCAAATTTTGGAAGGGGTTGTTTGCGGATTTGGGTACAAAGCTGAACTTCAGCACTACTTACCATCCTCATATTGATGGGCAGACAGAGAGGGTAAATCAAGTGCTTGAATACATGCTTCGCATGTAGGTGATGGACAAACCAACCAAGTGGGAAGATTATCTACACTTGGTAGAGTTTTCTTATAACAATGGACAGCAAGCATCCTTCGGGATGAATGCATATGAAGCTTTGTATGGTAGGAGGTGTAGGACACCAGTGACTTGGGATAACCCAGTGAATAGAGTTGTGATTGGTCTAGAATTGCTCAAGGAGATGGAACAGGAGGTTGTAAAGATCAGAATCTGAATGTAGCCCAGGACAGACAGAAAAGCTATGCTGATAATCATAGGGTGAACAGAGAGTTCATTATTGGGGATCATGTTTACCTTAGAGTAAGGGCAAAGAAGAGTTCCTTGAGGCTTGGGAGTTGTTCCGAGCTGTCACCCAGATATTGTGGGTCGTTCGAAGTGCTTGAAAGAATAGGGCTAGTTGCATATATACTTTCATTTTCTGCTAGCACTAGGGCTCATCATGGTTTTCATGTTTCTTTGCTTAAGAAATATATACATGACCCTAACCATGTGATAAATTTGGATGTGATTCAGGTGGAACCCGAGGGAGAGTTCTGAATCGAGCCAATGCGCATCCTTGACAAGAAGGTCACCATGCTCCGGAACCGAGCCATAGGGAAGGTAAAGGTGTAGTGGGATCACTACGGTCCTGAAGAGGCTACATGGGAGCTGGAGGATGCCATGCGATTGGCACATCCATTTTTGTTCAAATCTGCGGAGCACTAGGGCGATGCCAGTGTAGCATTTTGTTCAAATTTTGTAAGCACTGAGGACAGTGCTATTGAAGGGGGAGGGGAATGTAACACCCCTGTTTTGACCCCGTTGCATTAATGTATATGATGTAAATATTATATCGAATCATGACAAGGAGCTCAAGGCCAAGGCCCTGTCATTGATTAATGTTTGGTATATAGGTGATCATGGTCGATGCCTATGGGTTCTGTGCTAAGTCAAGCACGTTGTAAACATCATGTAAATATGAAAATTAATGAAAACCCACAACCAACTATGTCAATGCAACGAATAATGATATGGGGGCATGATTTTCCAAAGTATGAGGGGGTGGGAATGTTAACCTTGAGCCAATTTGGGGAAAAGCCATGTGTCATGGGGAGAACCCATCAGAACTGTCAACTACCCTCTTTCTTGTCTTCTCTTCCCAACCATTTATTCTGCCAGAAGGTGGTTGAGGTAGTTATTGCTTGGAAGGGGAGGAGTATGGGCAATTTCGAATTGGCCAGAGCACCCAGTTTTGGAATGTCGTGTTTTGCTTGCAGGGACAAGAAAACACCAGAACCTTATGCCAGTTTTGACCCACGCGTTCACGTTTTGGATTTACTCTCACCTTTTGAGAGCTACTGAACGTTCTAGTTCGGGGGGTTAGCCATTCATTCACCACCATCTTCCTTTCCCCAGAGTGACATCGTGGTAGCAGCGAAGCTCCACCTGTGTATAACCTTCACGTTCTGCGAGTGTCTAATGACATTGTGATAGCAGTGAAGGTATACCTATGTATATCCTTTGCATTCTGTGAGCATTTTTCCCTTGGAAATACTGTGATTGATGTGTTGCAGTGTTGTCTTAGACTACATAGTGTATGAGACCCTGTTACTCATGTTTCAGAGTAAAGTCGGTGTTGTGGAGTCTCCCTGTGGTTGTTGTCTTGTGCACCTTGGTTTGGGTCTGAGCTATGTACAAGACTAGGAATGGGAGAGACATAGAACATGCTTGATAAACCTAGCGTGGAACCTCATGATAAGATAAGAGTGGCTCTTAAACCTGCTATGCACATCCTGAAGAGCATTGGAAGGGAAGGGATAACCCGGGGGACTGTGGAGCAGAGAAGGGGACACTTCCTTGTGTTAGGTGTGTAGGCAATAGGGAAGCCATACCAGATAGGTCTTATGAAGGTGTTCTTAGCTCTGTAGATGAGCTCACTAGCTTAACAATTCTTCCTGCCCATTGCATTGGAAGCCTGATAAACCCAACGGGAAAGATGGCTTGGCTGGTAGCCTGATAAACCCATCCGTTGTCTTGGCTATGTCTTGTTGTGTTTGAACTGGTGAGTAAAATTTGGCTGGATAGTCTGATAAACCCAATTGCGAATGCTGGCTTGGCTAGGTAGCCTAATAAACCCAGCAATTAGATGGCTTGACTATGTACAGTCTGATAAACCCATATGTTGGCTTGACTGGTCCTTAAAGGTGAATGTTGGATTGACTTTGTTCAGTCTGTGATACCCAACTGTGAAATGGCTTGGCTGAGTGGCCTGTGAAACCCATCTGTTGGAATGTTTTACCCTACAGCCTAATAAACCCAACCGTGTTGGCTTGGCTGAGTGTTATTGCACCTTGGCTATTTATGAGTCTTCTAGTGTTCCCTTATTCCTTGAGGAAATCATGCCCAGCTCGAGGGTGGAAGTGTCACTGAGAGATTGATGAGCGCACTGGCCTATGGTTGGGTGGAACGTTGCAGGGACATAGCTGGTTGCAAGACAAGTTCTGTTCAAGATAAGTGTTCTTGTCTATGTTATTCTCTGCAATTGTATTTCTTGTATTTCAAATTTCTTGATGGAATGTGATGAACATGTTGCTGTGTTGAATTGGTGCATTTTTCCTTGAATAACTGTAATTATAGGCATCTATGTATGTTTCCCATCAATGCATTTTGAACTAAGTTGTAGGGTAGATTGGACAAATTGGTAATGGCCTGAATGATCAGATCGATCTAAGAATTCAGTAGAAAATCTTAGTTTCCTGCTAGAAATCCTCCTTTGCGCAAATTTGCAGGTTGCAGGATGCGGGATGCAGAATCTCATTTCGCAGATTTTGGTTTCCACATATTTCCCTTCTGCAACTTCCTCTCTGCAACTTACGGGATGTAAGAATCTGGAATCGTGATGTTGCAATTTCCACAACTCCCAATCCCGCAAGTCAAAGTTTTCGCACCGTCGATCCTCGTGGGATGGTTGTCCGTCATCGATCTGTTTCTTATGCAGGATGCAGGATGCGGGTTACAAGAAGTGAGATTGCAAATTTCGTAACTTTCGACCCTGCAACTCAGGCTTTCTGCTACCATTGATTTTTGCGGGTGGATTCTGAACCGTTGATTTGGTTCCAGTCTGCGGGATCGTTGATTTTCGTCGCGTTTTCTCCCCGCCATCCGATCTCCTTTGAGATATTTCCTTGCAGATCATCGAACTGAACAATGGAAGATGATAGGGAGTGTGAGAGTGTTGGAAACGTCGAGAAGTGGTTCGCGACCATGCCCTGTGTTTCGATGAACAGTAAAGATTCTCGATGAAATTTGTAATTCCGCATGATAATGGGGTATGGGTACGTGACATTTCCTATTTAAGTTCAAAACACTTATAATTTAACTTGTATAATGTAAAATAATGAAGATAGATGACCAACTCATATATGTTATTCTTGTTGAGTCTGACACTCCTTAATCTTTTTTTTTATTCTACTTTTCATTATGTTAAAGAAGCTCTTATTATTCAAGGGGATACTTACAAAATTCCCTCCTTTGAATCTTTGTGTGATTCCTTGATTGGAGAGCAAGATAACCTCTTGAAAATTGAAGTGATTAATACTACAGGTACATATAACAAACATTTAGTAACACAACATAAGGATACAGTCAAGAATCCAAATACATGACACCCTTGCAACAATAAACAAAACAAGGGTCCCAAACCCTCTCATCCAACTCCTCCATACAATGGTGACAAGAGAACCAAATCAAATGGTAAGCAGACTATGAGCCATTGTAGTTTTTGTAGGAGAGATGGTCATTTGGGGCCTAAATGTTTCAAGAAGATGGAAGCCTTAAAAGAAACAATGAAGAAGCATAACATTATATTGATTCTTATTTAACCCTTCTTCGCATGGATATGCACTTCTTGTTTCTTGTTTTTCCTTCAACATGTCATCCACTTCTTCCTCTAATGAGTGGCTCATTGATTTTGGAGCATCTTATCATGTGGATAAGGATAAAGCCATTTTTTATGTTATTCGTGAATGTAACAACAAACACATGCTTGTTGGTGATGATATATCTCTTACTGTTGTAGGGTCTGGAATATCTCAACTAGATAATGGTCATTTCAAAGATGTATTATCTGTTTTGAATTTTTCATGCAATCTTTTATTAGTCTATCAAGTCACTCATAAAAGTGAAGGTAATATTGAAGAGTTTTCACCTCATCGTGTTATATAACCAAGGATTTCTAAGCATGCCCTATCAAATATAATATTTTATGATATTTCCACATTCTACATATTTGATAAGTTTGGGTCATCATCTTTTCC
Organism: Pseudotsuga menziesii; assembly: GCA_001517045.1. Taxonomy (NCBI): domain Eukaryota; kingdom Viridiplantae; phylum Streptophyta; class Pinopsida; order Pinales; family Pinaceae; genus Pseudotsuga; species Pseudotsuga menziesii. The sequence continues at coordinate 459,692 of LPNX010800648.1, read as the reverse complement.
AGTGATTTTTATTGCTCATAGTAATGACTTGAGCAAAATTTGGCATGAAAGATTTGGCCATATAAACTATTATTAGTTGTGGAAAATATTTAACTAGTATATGGTGATCGATATTCCTCTCTTTTCTTGTAGAGATAGTGCTTGTGTCAAGTGTGTTCTTAGCCAACATTATCGAGGCAGTTTCGCCAAACAAGCGTCTTGGCACACCTTAGCCCCCTTGCAACTTATTCACATTGTGTGGTTCACTTCATTTTTCCTCTTTCTATGTGTTCAAGTACTTCTTAAATTTCATTGTTGACTTCTCTAGAAACACATGATTTTACTTCTTAAAATTGAAGAGTGAAGTTTTAGACATGTTTTTGGCCTACAAGACCCTCCTAGGAAAAAAAATGGGCAAAAGTTAAGAACAAATAATGGAGGCAAACATATAAACTACAATTTAAAAAATAATTGCACTACACGGGGCATTTGAATACAATATATTTTTCCATCTACACCATAACAAAATGGTTTTCTAAGAGTAAGAATTACACATTAAAGAAAATGGCAAATTACATGATCCAATCTAGGGGATTAAGTCCCCATTTTTGCATGAAATTCTTAAGCGTACCAATTACATAGTTAATCCCACTCTCACAATGGATTTTAAATATATAACACCGACAGAAGCATGGAGTAAAACTAAATCAAATGTTATCACTTTTTGTGTATGGTAATGAAGCATGGGCTCACATTCCTAATGAAAAACTAAAAGCATTACAACTTAAGAGTGAGAAGTGCATTTTTGTTGGATATTCTAAATATGTGAAAGGTTGTATGCTTCATTAACCTCGTTCTGATGAAATTAATATTAGGAGAGATGTTAAATTTGATGAAATCTCTCAACCTATGATCCTAATTTGGCCTTTAGGCCATTTTTGGCATACTAGCCATCTTTGATGGCTAGTAGCTTGGCTAGTAGCTTGGGAAGAGTTAAATTCAACACGAACATAAAAGGTTTAGGATATGAAAAATATATCAGCTTTCATATTCCATACTAATCCAAACTATTTTAGTTTGTCAATACCATATGTCTTGTTGAATATTTGAAGGGAAAATATTCAAATGCTTAAGAAACAGATATTGTTTCCGACAAAGTTAATGAAAAGCAAATTAATAAAATTCTTTATAACTGCCAACGTTGTAATTGAGTTGGAGATATGGAGACACAATTATTTAATCTCCAACCTTATCCAATTATGGGAAGAGAAATAATCCTTCAGAAAAAATGTAGAAAAGAAGAAGGTCATAAAGAAAACATTTTATTATGGTTGGATGACCTCTTGGCAATGAAATTTAGAAGCCAAGATTTTGCACAAGTATTAGCATCGATTTCATACATAAATAAAGATATATTTGAATGGTGAAGTTGCAAAAGCATATGGATTTCATTGTTTTCATTCAATTGTAACCCAACATAAAATAGAATGAGAGATATATACAAAGAATGAGACTCTGTAGCCATTAAAATTCACTGTTTTACATTAAAAA